>SNQN01004378.1:20825-52371 GCA_008642245.1 Bassia scoparia
GACTTTGTTTGAACGACTCTTGCGCACATATCGGGTTAAAATTCATCAGTTACTTCTTCTTACACAACATTTTGATGTGATTCAATTGGAGATGTTAACTTTCTTCAAGAGCTTTTCGTGATACTCCTTAGGCTGATTCAGACAAATAAACAGACTTATTCCAGTTTCAGTGTGAGCACCTCATGCCAGAATTGCATCTTTGTGTACTATACTGGATTAAAACAGTCTATCTTTTGATATACAACATTTTGACGTGATTCCAATTGGAGTGATGCGTTCTTCAATATCTTTCCAACGCTAGGCTGGTAGACTTATCGGACAACGACGAAGAAGTTTTCCATTTCAATCATCGCTGGCGCACGAATGTCGCCCCTGTCGGTTTTGCTCCTACTTGCTTCTAGTCGCCCACTTGCCCTTGCTATCCCACTTGGTTGGACGTTGGTTTTCTACTGTCCCGTCCTTTAAGCTGATATCTTTGACTTTAGGGAGGCTTGCACTTAATAGGTGAAGCTCCTCATTTTGACAAGTTTTCTTTACTTCATCATTTGTTGTTTTCTTAGATAGTTAAGTATCTAGCTCTCACTTATTAATCAAAGTTACCTTGTTCTTCATGTTCTTTGGTGTTCTTCGTTCATGTTCCTTCGTGCTTCTTCGCGTTCTTACTATATTAACTAATCACGCACTATCTTTATTTTTAAATTACTAATCTCTACTAATTATTTTTCGTATTTAATATGTTTCTTCTCTAACTTTATTTTTTCGATTAACGAATTGGTTGCGTTTTGAACCGCGCGTTATTTAATATTTTTGTATTTATTTTTATTCTCTAACTCTTATTTTTCGTTAACTTGCGGTTGGTGTTAAACCCCGCGTTACTTTCTTTTTTTATATATAAGTTTTTGTTTTCTAACTTTCTACATTTCCTACGTTGAGGTGGTGGTTTTAACCCCGTTATCCATTTTTCTCCTAACCCTCTTAGGTTATTTGTTATCTTATGTTTTACATGATTTGCCGTAATTCTACTTTTAGGGGTTTGGGGATCTTTTGGTGCGTTCGATGTGAATCTTTTGGTTTGACGCAACTTTGTGGATTGATTATTAGTATCTCTTATTATTTGTTTACTTATGTTGCTCATTGAATTTATGCCGTATTTCGTTGGCTTGTTTGTTTACGCGAGCTTACTTGCCGAGACAAAAAAAAGATAAAAACCACCGATGTCGAACGACTTCAACACGTAACAAAATGTAGGCATTGCACTGAGACAACGCGATCTAAGCAGTAATTTGCGAGGCCTGCCACTAGAGAAGGCGATATATAGTTCATAAGGAGAGACACTGAATTCGAGAAGAACTTTGATAACCCATAGATAAGACATACATGAATCATGAACTTTGTTGAGCTATTGATCATGTTTGAATTCAAAATTTATTGCTTCCAAAGTTGAACATTCACCTAAAAAGGTTTAAGTTCATAATATAAATTAATATTCACATTTAAAATTGTCCAAAAACAAAACAATACGTTGTGAATAAAAGCTATAATAATCATAATCAACCAAAGAGCCAAAACATTGTAATTAAACAAATAAATTCACAAAAATCGAGCAGACCATAATTCAGTGAGCCAACTTGACCATATAACCATCAAAACATAAATGATACTCTACTGTCGGCTACCACGCTCGCTTCCAGAATAATATCCACACTCTGCAATACCATAAGTCTACTACAAGTTCGCCTCAACACCCCCTGGATCTTTTGATACGGTAGTGCGACTCAAGCCTCGTCATGAGACCATCCAATAGTCAAATAATACACATGCAAATTATCCATCTTCAAATCCAATTCATACTCCGCAATTTAAATAAACTAAACCTCCACAACTTCAAAAAAGTCACAATCAAAAGCACCCCCACTCACCGCTAGACACTCTCTACACAAATGACCATTCTCACTGTCTACAAGCAATCTAGACGTCCACAGATCACATCAAGACTTCTAGATTCCGAAAAAACAGTACGCCTACCAACACCTCAAACCAAGACCACGGACACCACCAAACACCCCAAACCATCAAACACGGTCCTTTCGTCCTTTCATCTTCAAACACACAACTTCCCGACCGTCAAATGCCCAACACCAACACCACGCAGTCTAGTGCGATCTACTCATCTACCTTAATCCCAGAACAACACGAGTATCATCATGGAAGTCTAAACAACATAGATCCTCAGATCGCACATATCCACGCATACCAGTCCACACCT
Organism: Bassia scoparia; assembly: GCA_008642245.1. NCBI lineage: Eukaryota > Viridiplantae > Streptophyta > Magnoliopsida > Caryophyllales > Amaranthaceae > Bassia > Bassia scoparia. Next base: position 23,092 of record SNQN01004378.1, read on the forward strand.
CTTAAACCTACATTACAGCCCCCCCACCCAAAAACGCTCGCCCCAACAAAGACCAAACCACCTGCCCAAACCCAACCACCACAACAACCACAAAACACCAACAAACACAAAAAACCGACACAAGCGGACCACAACAACCCTGGAAAAACAATAACCTCACCGGTACTAGCGACGTCAGCCACCACTACAAGGTCAATGAGTCCTCAGTCTAGCATGCTCGGCCATGTATCAGGTTCAAGTTAGTCAAGTCTCAATCAAAAATGTAACAGTTTAGTCCAATAGGTATTAGATACCTCACCCCAGATTGGAAGAGGTTCTAACCCAGTCACACACTGAGTTGTCAACGCCAACAAGTCATATAGCCAGTCCGAAGAGTCAGTTAGGCTTCTCTGGCTATACGCGGCAACAGAGGATCTCACAACTATCCAGCGAGCTCGGTTGCAAGAGAGCTTTGGGAGACATTTTGGGGGGGGGGGTTCGTGATCAGATTACAAGTTTGGACATACAGTCCTCCTCGAAATGGCAACGAGAGAGTCCTTATAGTCTAGCGAGCAAGTAGTACCCTGCTTTGCTTCCAGTTGTTGAGTCCATAGTCCATTAGGATTAGTCTGCAGCAACTCAAATAAGCTACCCACTCTTACAAATTAAACAATACAGAATCAAATGGCCTCCATCTGTTGTGCAAGTCCAATGCTCTAATATCTCCGATTCGATAGTATTGAGAACTAACAATTATCAATCAAAAAATAGAAAAAACTGAAAAAAAAAAACAAACAAGAAGCAAAAGAGCAAAATTCATAAACAAAATGGCATTCAGCCTTAAAAACCTACTAAAGCCAACATCGAAATTCAAGCCTTGAAACTAAACATCAAAATACGCAATTGCAACCATTTGTCCTAACTAGCCATGTTTCATAATTCATCTTTTAACCACTCAAGAAAATATACACTTATCAAGATGAAAGCAAAAGTTCAAGAAGATTATCAAATGAAAGGAAACTTAATCGCTATAAAGCTAGTATAGAGATGACTTAAAAGAATACAAACATCAAAGGCCAAAAGTAAATAAAAACCTCAAGTTAAAATCTGTCGATGTTCAAAAAATCGCTCTGACAAAGTTCAAGATGGACATATAATCTTCAATTCAAAAGTGCAATTTCAAGCCTTCGTCTCCCACAAACCTAGCATCTACATTCAACCTCAATGAGTGGCGTCTCGAAAGAAAAGAGAATCAGATTGTCACAAAATCACTTTCCACACAACGCACCTACAAAAATATGTATATAAATACACTATATGAAAAGAAAACGAAACACATTAATCTAAAAAAAAAAGGTATAAAAATATCAATCGTAAAGAACGAATTACGTAAGGATTAGCCACTCACCTCAAGACAAAGGTTTGACCACAAAATTATAAAATATGAGGTTGATCATCGAATGAATGTGGTAATTGATTCTCGTAGATTCTACGCATACTACCTCTCATAGTCTACAATCTTGAGCATAGACTCAATTTCGATTCGAAGATCTAAAGACCACCGTGTTACACTCACATTTGCTAGTCAAACCTCTCAGTCCAAATTTCAACCTTTATCTTTTCTCGAACCAGATGTACTATGCTTCTCACCCATATTAGACCATCTTCCGACTCAACAAAAAAAACAAATGGCGATAGGACTTGAGTGACAAAGGATATAACCAAATGTCAACTAATACAAAGTTGGGTGAGTCTAACACATTTCATTTACAGATAGCGATGTCAAAAAGTCAATCAAGAAATTAAAAACTCATCAGAACGAAGAGATCCAGATTAGCACATCTCTTAAGAAGAAAGATAGAAACGAAAAAAAAAAAAGCTTAGTTAAATTTAACTCTCAAACGAATAAATATAAATTGTTATAAAAAGTAACAGCAATACTTGTCTAGGCTAGAAGCTCACTCACAGGAGCCTCAATTTTGGTATCGCCTCGAAGTGCACATCAAACGTCAAATCCAAGTCGAAGTCCAATCAAGTCAATGTTACCTCAAGTTCGAAAGTCTCCCTGACAAAGCTTGAGTCTCTCTCTTCGAATTCAGACTTGAACTTACCACAACATTACGATTGTCATTTTAATCCTGCTGTCCATCTTAAGTTGCGAATTTTGGTGAAGGTAAATTACTTTCACTTGCAATTCTACGTTTACTGTAATTTGCGAATTTGTCTGTTAGGTTGCACGTTTTATTCTTGCTAGTTGCCGAATTCTTTGTAGATTTTCTTCTTTTCCATGGAATTTTATATTACAACATCCTGCATATCTTGTTGACGTACTCCCTATCTTGCAGTTCTGATTTTTGCAAGGCTTTCATTTCTCTTCCATGATCTGATCATACATTTGCGACATTAGCTTATTAGCTATATTATCTATCGTGTCATTTTTGCGTCATTGCAAGATTCCTCCTTCTCGTTACAGCAATCGTCTCTACTCTACAGTTCCTATTTCAATTGTTGCATCATATGGAACGCTTCATTCTACAAGATTGCGAAATTGCTTGTAGGTTCATTCCTTGTGCTAAGTTTATTCCATTATATTCAACTTGGCGTTTGCGTCAAACTCCTCATATTTCAAATCTCAACTCGACAAGTATTGCTTTTGTGGGATTGCCATATTGCATATTCATATGTGTCATCTCGATTGTCCAGTATGACTTTGCCAAGCTTTTCCATTGTGATCCTTGTTACTTTTGGGCTTCAATTTCAAGCTCAAGCTGGGCCGCGGACTGAGGCTTTCGAAGCTACTAGAACGCCACATGTGCGTCGTAAAGATATTTATACTTTGTTCCGTGCACGGTATACTGAAGCACTGTTGATTGCCTATCTTACGAGTTTCATCTCTTAGACATAGCCCATTGGAGGTTATGTAGTTCATAAGTTTTCTCCATCCGTACAAGGACAATGATAAACAATTATGACACAATGATTTGCCATTTTTAATACAACCTTACCTTGACATATTGCTCTCGAATCCGATTGCAAATCTGAAGCACTTTTTCTTCCTAAACACCCTGTCAAATCCGGTTTTAATTTCAACATGATTTTAACTTTTTTAGTATTTTATAGATTTTTGGATTTTTCTGATTTTTTAAGCAGTTTTGAAATTGTCGCGATTTTTTCTACAATTTAATTGATTTTGTGCTGGATACTTTTATTAATGTATGCAAACCAACTTTCAAATTCACGTTAAATTCTACACAAATGCTATTTATTTTTTACATGGCAATTTTCAGCATCATGCCATACATTTCTTGACGATACTAAAAAAATGTTATGGTTACTTGAGCAAACGACGTACACGCGCGAAAAAAGGCTCATTTCGCGGCATTTTCGGGACCGCCCGAGTGGCCCAAATATATTCCAATCTAACATTTAATTATATTTGTCAATTTCCGGTAGGATTCAAGTACAAAGGTCAATATATCCTTTTATTAATCGATTCTTATAATTCGCAACTCATATGCAAATGGCAATTGGACACTTTGATACGATAACATAGGACCATTGCGCAACAATTTTTGAAAGTAAATAAGCAAATAAAACCATGCAGTATAATTGTGACCCATGGTTTCTTGCCTATTTTCGAGCACTCTTCGCAGGTCATAACTATCAGGACCGACCCCCCTCTCATTTGCAAACGTATGCGGAACATAATAAGCTGAGCGGATAAAAATTCGTTCATAAAATTGTCATAATACAAAATACTTTCTCCCTCTACTTACCAAAAACTCAATAAAAGACTAAAATTTTTAAAATCTCATACACTCAAACAAATCTTCATGGGTGGTGTTAAAAATGTACAATATATCAATCAAGATAACCAAAGTCATTCAAAAGATACTACTTCTCTTTATTTAATTAGTAGCCATTGAATTACTGTCTCTCTGTGGATACGATACTTGCTTCCACTTGCTACATAGTTTCTGTTGCTAGGTATTTTTGATAGGTGTGCGATAGCCTCGTCAATGGGCCACATCCATAGTCTCACTCCACATCCAAATTCTCCATCTTCAAATTCTACTCCGCATTTAAAATCTCCTCCACATTCAAGTCCACATCAAAAGCCCATCGGTGACTTAATGCTTACTCTGTCTAGTCTAGAGTCCAGTCCAACTCAAGTCTAGTTCGAGTCCAGCCCAAACACCTCAAAACAGACCGAGGTCTTTGTCCATTTCATTTCAAACACAATCCCGAGTCCAAATGCAAGTCTAGTGWGTCTATTTACCTTAATCCAGACCAAGGTACTKGTCCATGTAAAGTCTAGCCAAAATGTCAAGTCCAATTCTAGTCCAAAACCTCTTAGTACTTAAAGCCAGATCGAGGTACTAGCCGAGTCAAGCCCAACACTCAAGTCAAATTGAGTCTAAGTCTAAGCAGCTCAGCCTAGATATAGGTTCAAGTTAAGTCCAGTCTCAAATCAATGTCAAGTTTAAGTCCAATAGGTTTTGATACCTCAAACCCCAGATGGAGGTTCTAACCCAAGTCCAACCTAGTGTCAACCCACAAGTCAAATAGCCATCCGAAGAGTCAAGTTGAGCTTCTATGGCTTAGGCAACAAGGTTCACAACATCAAGACGAGCTCGTTGCAAGAGAGTTGAGACCATTGATCGTGATAAGTTACAAGTTTAGGACAAAGTCCCCTCAGAATGAGACAACAAGAGTCCTAGTCTTAGCCGCAATGTACCCTGCTTTTCTTCCATTGTTGAGTCTATGTCCATTAGGTTAGTCTCCAACTCAATAAGCCTCCACACTCTTCAAATTAAACATCAGAATAAAATGGACTCCTCTCTTATCAAGTRSAACTTCTAATATCTTCAATTCGATGATGAGACTCTTACCACTCAATGACCTGAAAAAAAACAAAACAAAAAAAGCAAAAGCAAAAAAATTCTAAAACAAAATGGACATTCACCTTACCTACTAGCCAAACATCAAAAATTCACCTTCAACACAAACATCAAACATCCATTGCAACCCCTTTGAGCCTACTAGCCATTTTCTTTCTTACCCACATCAAAATACCATTCAATGACAAGCAAAGTTCAAAGAAACTTTCAAAGAAAATTAATCGCCTTAAAAGCTAAAGTGATGCTAAAGTCAACATCAAAGTGCAAAGTCAAATCAAAACCTCAAGTTCAATTGTCATGTTTTCAAAAACAAAATCTTGACAAAGTTCAGTGCAAAAACAAATATCAAAGTGCAATTCAAGCCTTACGCCCCCAAACCTAAGCCTACATTACAACCTCAAAAGTCCTCTCCAAAAGAGCATTGTCCATCACTTCCACACACGACCTCACGAACTACGACCGGTCTTATTCCGTAAGGATACGTAGGTAGCCTCACCTCGAGGTTTGACCAAATTAATAAAAATAAATTGAGGTTCATCTCAATGAGTGGTTTGATTCTCTAGAWTTCAAAAATACACCTCTCTAGTCTAGATCTTGACATAGACTCAATTTCGATCCAASATCTCAAGACCAACCGTGTTACCCTCACAWTTGCGTCAACCCTCAGTCACAAATTTCAACCTTTATATTTTTCGAACCATAGACTATTCTTCAATCAACCCATTAGACTCTTCCGACTCAACCAACATGGGGGGCTTAGTGCCCATGTCATTCCAAATGTCAACTTCAAGTTGGGGGGGCTCCTTTCATTATACAAGTGGGTCAAGTCCATAGTCTCATCAAAATCGAAGTCCAGTTAAGCCTCTCTTGGGGCTAGCTTATTAAATTTCAACCTCAACGTCAACATTAATTTTAAGGTCACACTCTTGTCTAMGCATAGGAAGCTCCACTCACYGGCCTCAATCTTGGTCTCCCTCGAGTCAAAATCAAAATCAAATCCAAAGTCGAAGTCCAAATTCAAGGTCAATGTTAACCTCAAAGTTCGGCTACCTCCATGACAAAGCATTGAGTCATCTCTCTTCAATTCAACTTCAACTCTACCTACAACATTACGATTGTTTTACATCTGCGTTCCATCTTGCAAGTTGCGATTCTTGTAAGGTTAATACTTTCAACTTCAATTCTACGTACTTACAACATTGCGATTGTTGTAGGTCTGCGTTTCATCTTGCTAGTTGCGATTCTTGTAAGATTTCTATTTTCAACTTGAATTTTACTTACAACATTGCGATTATTGTAGGACTATGCCCTATCTTGCAAGTTATGATTTTTGCAAGACTTTTCATTTCTAATTCCACTTCTATCTACAACATTGCGATTGTTATAGGTTTGTGTTCTATCTTGTCATTTTGCGATCATTGCAAGATCCCCTTCTACGTTCCATCTCTACTTCTACATTCCATATTTCAATGTTGCGATCATTGGAAGATTCATTCTACAAGATTGCAATTGTTGTAGGTCTCCATTCCTTCTTGTAAGATTCTATTCCACTTATATTCAACTTCTTTCTCAAATCCATCATATTCAAATCTCAAACTCACAAAAATTGACCTTTGTGGGATTGCATATGCATATAAATATGTGTCATCTCGATTGTCACACTATACTTGCAAGCTTTTCCAATTGTGGAACCTGATGTACTTTTGGAGGCATTCCAATTTCAAGATCAAGCTGGAGGAACGAGGAGCTTTCGAAAGCCTACTAGACCACATGTGCTCGTGAAAATTAACCTTTGTTCGAGGTACTGAGCACTTTGATTGCTATCTTACGAGATTTACATCTCTATAGACATAGCCAAATTAGGGGGCTTCTGTAGATACCTAATTTTCCCTCCATAAAGGACAATGATAAAACTATACACAATGCATTTGGTCTAATTATAAAGAACAACTACTTGAACAATGCTCTAGAATCCGATTGCAAATCTGAAGCACTTTTTCTTGCCTAAAACACCCTTAAAATAAGTTTTAATTCAAAATGATTTTAACTTCTTTTAGATATTTTTATAGATTTTTTCGGAATTTTTCTTGATTTTCTAAGCATTTTTTGAAATTGTCGGAATTTTCATCAATTTAATTAATTTTGCGATAATTATTAAATTATGAAAACAAATTCCAAAATTCACTAAATTCTGACACAATGCATTATTTTTTACAAGGAATTTTCAGCATACTTCTCCATAATTTTTGAAGATTGTAAAAAAATAGTTATGAGTTTCCTTAGCAAAAAACGCTACCCGAGCGAAAAGGCTCATTTCCGGATTTTCGGGACCGCATCCGATGCGGGAGCCACAACTATATCTCCCAAATCAAACATTGAATTTGTCAAAATTTCGTGATCAAATAAAATCAAATTATATTTTATTTCGATTTTATATTATACGCAATCTTCAAAAATGGCAAGGGAAATTAGATATACTYGGCYCAATTGCGCCCAATTTTGTGCGTTATTGTGCCCAATGTCTTGCCTTTTTTGGCTTTGGTCTATAAATATAGGCCGACCCCCCTCTCATTTGCAACTTGGGACGATAAAAGCTCGGCTATTCTTTCTCTGTCTCATCCATACTTTCTCCCTCTCTTCCAAAAACTCTCAAAGAAACTCTTTCAAATTCAATACACACTCAAAAACATATTCAATACATATTCAAATCAAGATACCAAGTCATTCAAAGAAATCGTTCGAGGATTGTTTGACCATGCATTGGTTGTATAACCTATGAGGCCACAAAACTCATAGAAGCTCTCTCCTTTTTATCTTCTCTTTAATTATTCTTTGATTTTGCTTGTTTTTATCACTTAAATCATGTAACATTGAATGATCACCTACTTGACATCAATAAAGTGTAAATAAACTCTCATTTCTTTGTTTTCAATTCGATTTTAATATTATTGTCAATACTAACTTTTTCTTTGATTTTCTCATGTAAATAGACTTTGCGAGGCGATTTCGATTTCAAATCTAACTATTGTTTTTGCGTTTTGTCTTATCTTGGATAGCGATTCGAGGTAAGTCATTTTCTCCTTCCTCTATTCAATTTCGAGTTTCTTTGACCCTCAAAGCCAAGCATACTCACACTATGCGAAATAGCCAGAGTTCAATTCTTCGCAATACGYTTTCTCAACCGAGACTGTACCCCGCGGGGCAGAGGGATCGGACCTAGTCCGGCCCGGTGGTGCCCCGACGCCCGTATAAGAATGAAGAAGATGAAGATGAAAAGAAATTTCTAAAAAAGTAAATCTAAAATTCTATTCTAATTCTKTATTTACTTAATTTTTTCTTTCTCCTAAAACTATATATACATTGRTCAATTACAAACTCATAAATATTACAAGAATGCCTTTATTAATTTCCCTATGTGCCAAATATCCATCCAAAGTRAAGTCTAACGCTGGTAAAACGTCGAATAGTCAGCAAAACAAGGCTGGCACACATGCGCGTGTTGTGCSAGGGCCATGRGCGGGCCGTCCTAGAAATGCGCGCCCGCTCCAAAAACTTTATGTTAATCGAGGGGAGGAGGCTATAGGCGCGGGCCCCCATGTGAAGGCCATGAGAGGGCCAATCCTCGATATGCGTGCCCACTTAAAAAGCTCTCRGAAAATCAATGTAAAAAGATGCTGGTGCGGGCCCCCATGCGCGGGCCGCGCCTCGATGCGCGGGCCAATCCTCGTGATGCGCGCTCGCTCGTTTTTCATTATTGAAATCCTACTGAAGTCCTACAGGCGCGGGCCACCATACGCGGGTCATCAGAGGATGCGCCGGCCAACTACGTTTTGCTGTTGTTGAACTCCTCAAATTCAAATGACCATAACTTCTTCTTGACCATATCAGATAGCAGCTTGTAATATACCATTGGAAAGCTCACGGAGTCTACTTTCCAATGCAGAAAGTCTCACCTGCAAAAACAAAGTGTGCAAAATATATGGCTCGAAGAATGTGTTATAGTAAGAGTTCAAGTGCCTTAAAGCTCAACTTAAGCAAAAACAATTATGCTAACAAGTAAAAAGGCCCAAAACTAGCATGCGCACACCTAGGCAACTTGCAATCATTCACAATACTTATAATTGAGTGTAAGAGAATAGAAAGGAAGAGAAAACTAGTGAAAAACTATAAAAACCACTAAAAACCAACAGAGCTGTACAAAACTATACAAAGTGAAAACTAACTAAAAGGTTAGTGAAATGATATCGAAAACACACATCTTAGCCAAAATAAGGAAGAAACAAGTGCCTAAATGTGACTATTTTTGGCACTTATCAAACAACCACAAAGGTTAGGCAGAGATGCTGCTTGGATCTCTGAATTCAAGAGAGGTAAGTACATGTTTGCAAAATACATGCATGTTTGCACCTATTGTGGTAAGAATGGACATATGATGATTCTCGTTGGACTAAGCAATAACATGATAAAAAGAATCAATCACATGTCCAAAATGTTCAGAGACCAAAAGGTCACACAAAAAAAAGGTCCAAAAAGGAGAAACATGATAAAACAAAAGGGACAAATGTGAGACAAATRTGGGTTAGAAAGGACAGAGCCAAACGAGTTCTTAAGAATAAGGAACCTTAGAAAATCTGGGTTCCTGAAACTAAACCTTGAATTGTTTGTGCAGGTTAGAGTGAAAGGACAATCATATTGGTATTTGGACAGTGGTTGCTCAAGACACATGTCCGGTAATAAAATTCAATTTCTTTCACTCGTAGCCTATGAAGGAGGAAGTGTCACCTTTGGGGTAATATCAAAGGTTTGATCAAAGGTATAGGTAAGGTTGGTAAGACACTTTCTCAAGCAATTGATAATGTTTATTTTGTTGAAGGTTTGAAACATCACTTCTTGAGTATTTCTCAGCTGTGTGACAAAGGAAACCATGTTGAATTTGAAATAAATCTTTGTCACATAGTAAACACTTAAACAAAGGAACTGGTCTATAAGGGGTTCAACCACAATAATGTTTACATAACATTCTTGAGTCAGATTTCTAAGACCAGTATAACTTGTCTTAGTGTTATTGAGGATGACCATTGGCCGTGGCATAAGAGACTTGGACATGTAACTTTTTCATTACATAATAAACTACTATCTTAGGATTTAGTTACAGGTTTACCTAACATCAAGTTTGATGCAGATCATTTTTGTCATGAATGTGCTAAATGTACGCATGTRAAGTCATCTTTCCAYGCAAAGAAGGTTGTAAGCACTACTAGACCATTCGAGCTTCTGCACATGGATTTGTGTGGACCCATGCATGTGCAAGGTAGAAATGGTCATAGTTATATGTTTGTTTTGGTTGATGATTATTCTCGTTATAKGTGGACAATTTTTCTGAAATTTTAAAATGAAACTTTTGAAGAATTTGAAATCTTGGTAAAACAAGTCCAAAACAAGATTAATCATCAACTGGTCTCTATCCAGTCTAATAATGGTTCTGAATTTGATAATGTCAGTTTTTTAACCTACTGTAATGATCCTGGTGTAATTCACAACTTTTRAGAWCCTAGAAKTCCACAACAAAATGGAGTAGTTGAGAGGAAAAATCGCACTCTGGAAGAAATGGCAAGAACTATGCTTCTAGAGAGTGGTTTACCTCGAAACTTCTGGGCTGAAACAGTGAAAACTGCATGCTATATTTTAAACAGAGTAATGTTGAGACCACTTCTGAAGAAAATTCCTTATGGACTCCTTAGGGGAAGAAAACCAAACATTGCACATTTACGTGTTTTTTGGGTGCAAATGCTTTGTACACAATAATGGTAATTCCAGTTTGGAGAAGTTAGACCCAAGGAGTGATGACGCTGTTTTCGTTAGATACTCTTCACATAGCAAGGCATATAAAGTTTTCAACAAAAGAACCTTGTGTGTTGAAGAAAGTATCCATGTTTTGTTTGATGAGACTAACATGTTCAGTAAGCATGTGCAGGTTGATGATGCTGATGAGTTCGAGTTTGGTATGCTTAACTTCACAGGAGCTGAGGAAGGAAATGATGCTGAACCAGGCTCACCACACAACTCTCCSAAAGAGAAAGAATCCAGTACAACACAAAATCGTGTAGCTCAAGAGGTAAGGGAAGAAGGAAGTGACTTAGAGGCTCATCRACATGRTGATGATGCAGCTAATATCACTAGTGGAACTGGTTCACCCATTGAAAATGGAAATGACATAGGGGGAACCAGTACCAGACCAYGTTCAACATTGGAAGGGACAAATGTAAACTTTGATACAAACAATCCTTTAAGTATAAGTCCTTTCACCCCACTGATCTTATCATTAGTGACATTAACAAAGGGGTGTAGACTAGGAATTCTACTTTACAAAAATTTTGTGCATTCTACTCCTTTCTTTCAAATGTTGAACTAACTGATTATAAAGTCGCCTTAACAGATCCAAATTGGGTTCTAGGTATACAAGATGAACTCAACCTGTTTGAGAGAAATCAAGTTTTYCATCTTGAACCCAGGAAGGAAAATATCTCTTTTATTGGAACTAAGTGGGTATTCAGAAACAAATTGGACGATTCYGGTYTAATAGTCAGAAATAGTGGTAGGTTAGTYGTTCTAGGGTTWAATCAACAGGAAGGAATTGATTATGATGAAACCTTTGCTCAAGTAGCCAGGCATGAAGCAATCAGGATATTAATTGCATTTGCTGCCTACATGAACTTTAAACTCTTTCAAATGAATGTTAAGACAACCTTTCTTAATGGCTATTTGAAAGAAGATGTTTATGTGGAACAACCCCCTGGATTTGAGGATAGTGACTTTCCAAACCATGTGTTTAAACTTAACAAATCTTTTTATGGTCTCAAACAAGATCCTAGAGCATGGTATTAGAGACTTTCCAGTTTTCTTCTAGAAAATGGCTATAAGAGAGGCTCGGTTGARAAAAAACTATTCTTAAAAGACAAGGGAACTGATCTGTTAGTGGTACAGATATATGTTGTTAATATTTTGTTCGGAGCTACTAATCCTGATTTGTGCTATGAGTTTTAAAATTTGATTAAAAGTGAATTTGAGATGAGTATGATGGGAGAACTTGGGTTCTTCCTAGGGCTTCAAATTAAGCAAACCAAAGATGGAATCATGATCCATCAGCAGAAATATCTCAAGGAACTACTGAAGAGATAGCAAATCCTATGAAACACCTATTCCTYCTTCAACAAAATTAAGCCTTGATGAGAAGGGAAAAGATGTTGAGGGTAAGCTGTACAGAGGTATGATTGGCTCATTATTGTACTTGAAATTAAGTAGGCTAGATATAGTGTTTTTAGCAGGGTTGTGTGCTAGATTTCAAAGCAACCCTAAGGAATCTCACCTAAAGGCTGTCAAAAACCGCATGCTAAAACAACCACTCCCAAATCCACCACAAAATCCACCACCACAAAAACCGCAACTGCTAAAAAGGTAGCCTCAAAGAAACCGCCAACAAAAWCGGTTAAAGCGGAGAAAACCACCAAATCCACCACCAAAAAATAGCCTACCAAAACCACCARTAAACCTAAAACCCCTACACCCAAGACCATTCCCAAACAAGTGGAGAAAAGGAAGGAAAAGMAGGGTGAAGCTGATGAGGGGTAAGTTAATGCAGGTTTGGGTTTAGAGGGTCAAGCTGCTGCTAGCAAGGTTGTAAGAGTGAAGACGGGGCCAAGAAGGGTGCTAAAGCTTCCAAAGGTAAAGAAGTGATGACAAAACTACAACCAGACCAGTCCCRTGCGGACAAAAAGGGGAAGCAATCTGCACTGACCATAGRTGAGGACCCAAAGCCTAAGAAAAGTAAGTCTATTAGTCCTCAACCTTTTTATGATCTCTCTGATAGACAAATATTGGTTGGCTTTTCATTTGCTAAGAGTTCGGTAGAACAGAAGTTTTTGCATGAAATTAGAAATTCCCTAGCTTTTCAGAAATGGTCTGTGTTGTTGGCTAAAGAATTGGATGTCTTTATGCCTTTGGTTGAAGAATTTTATGCTCACCTGCACACTAAGGATGATAAGTCCTATTTTTATTTTGTTAAGAAAACTCCTATTAATCTATCTGAGAAGAAATTGGCTGAAATTCTTAAAGTTCCAACTAATGGACTTCATGTGTACCCTCGAGAGAATTGGCCAAGTGTTAAAGGAGTCACAACAGAACAGATATAGAACCGYTTGTTCAATGGTCCACCTGACCCTAAGTAGGGGTACACCATCAGCKATTTAAGCGAACCTATTATGAGGATATTTCATACAATAGCCTAAAAAATTGTGTTTCCTAGAGCACAAGTCCGTATGTGCGTACAATTGATGGATAGTGTTCTCATTTACTATCTAATGGAACACATTCCTTTCAATCTCCCTTCTATGGGTCTAAGACACATGATCTGTTGTGTTGACWATGCAAAACATGATCTACCTTATATAGGTTGGCRGACCTTGGTGTTTAATCTCTGGAAAATTCCTATGGCGAGAGATTATGGAACAATGTCTCATCTCACCAATCAGATTATAGGTCAGAAATGTATGAGCTACGTAGGTGGCATATTAAAGATGAAAGATGATGTTAAGGGGAATGCGGRAAGTGTATGGACCAGTTCCGAATTAGTTCAGGCAACCTATTCCTTGGTGAAGTAGTTGAGTGACCTGAAGACAATGATGTAGTCCATGATCAARAGRGTTACTCAACTCTGTTCTGCCCTTKAAGAATCCTATACGAGGGTTGAGGTTCGCCTTGACCAAGCTAGCATACKAGGTCAGGAGGATTCTGCTGAGAAGGAGGAGTCTTCCCAAGCTGTTCAAGAGGATGAAGATCTGGTTTCTGATGAGGATGAGGAAGAAGTGGAAGTGAAGGAAGAAGAAGCTGCTTCAGAGGACCTCGAGGAGGAGGATGAAGATGATGAGACTAGAAATGACTTTAGAGCTGCTTAAATTGCCTCTTTTCTTATTRTATATTGCTGCTAACCCTTCTTAATTTGAAAAACTCTATCACTGGTTTCCCCTCTCCCAAATTACAAAACATTATTCTATGTAATTTGGTTTCCTACTGGTCTGTAATAACTATTTAAGTAYGACTATTACTATTGCTATTCTTGCATGAACAATTGGTAGCATCAYCATCCTTAGAATGTTGTTTGAGTTGCCTATTTTAGCTTAAACTTTAATATAATTAGTAGTTTCCACTACTGGTTGTTTTTCGATTATTGTTATTTCTTATTTTGTTCCTTGATTCTTTTGATGATGCCAAAAGGGGGAAAGCAGGTGAAGTTCTGATCATTTCACCTATCTCGGGGGAAGCAGGTCACTTGAGTTGTCATCCGTTTGTGTTGCAGTAACTAGAGCAAGATTGAAAACCTTGCTAGAGGTGACAAACCACTTTTGTCTGGAAGTAAGTGTATTCCAAGCAGTTTACTTCAGATDATCCTAATGGCTTGGAAACAAGTCTAAACTAACTGATGTTCTTATTACGAATGCATGTTTAAGTCTAAGATTTCTAAGTCTAATTAGTATCTAATCTCTGTACTTAGTAAATCTTTCTTAAACTATTGTCAGTTAGTTGTGACCTGGTGTACATGTGAATTATGATTAATCTGCAGGAATAGTAGGAGACTTGTTCCTTGGGTTCTTAAGAGAACTRAAACTATTGGAAAAGTTCCCAAACTTAATGATATCTTTTGCAYGGGGAACTTCATGGTTTGTCATCAACAAAAAGGGGGAAATTGTTGAGTTCTTACGTTGAGTTTTGAATGATGACAAACCACTTTGAACTAAAATATATATGCAAGTTTCTGTTTTCATGTGCAGGTAAAAGTCACTGGTTCAAAGTATGTAAAGGCGAAGCTCATGAAACTAAGTCTCGAAGATTGCATGAAGACCAAGGTTTCAAAAGACATAGCTTTAGGTCTTAGTTGCAATGTAAGTAGTATTTGGATTGTTTAAATGCATTATAAAGGTCAATATTAGAGAGATGAAGTAGTTGGATATTGTACGGGCGCCGGGGCGTCACCGGGCCAGACTGGGTCCGGTCTCTCTYCTCCGGGMGGTACAATTTAAGGGCGGCTCGGTTTGTTTGCTAGAATTGAATTCTTGCCTTTTGCATATTGTGACTACGCCTGGAGTTGTGTGTTTATACTCGAAATGAGTAGAGGAAGTCGCCACCACACTTCTMTTGGGAAGCTGCAGAACCTGTTTTACGCCTTGCCTATAATCGCATTAAGTTGAAGGACTCCATGTCTGGTAGTGCACCAAAGGTTTGGATTAGGGGACAAGGGTAAGGGTGAAGTAGTGCACAGCACCCTCCCGTGTCTAGCGGCCTATACTCAGTTAAAGCGWGTTCATTGTCCGAAAGACAACAACAAACAAGTTTTCGTTTTAAACCCTAAGCATGCAAAGTTACTAGGCGGGTTGTTTAACAGAATACTATGCAAATAGTGTCTAGTTTGTTGTGGCATATGTTGTTAATTCCATATTCCAGGAGCCTAATTCAGGTGTCCATAGTTAACTTATTAGGCGTAAGAACACGAAATTTGTCGATCTATCTTAAACCATATTATGGGTGTCAAACAAGAATGCAAGCATTTGTACGAGGAATTGAAAGTTATGCCTTTAGATTTCTTTTAATTTGAATTGCCAAGTTTTTATTAGTCAATATTACATGCAAAGTTACATAGAAAGTTGAACCTCAAAACAAGAATGCAAAAGGGGGTTTAGAAACTTTCGACCTTAGTCCAAATTGACTTATTGACCTTAGGTCTTGACCTTGACCACTAGGGTAGGCACTCTTAGACTTTGACAATTGATGATTGACCTTAGATGTTGGCCTTTAGACTCCCATGTAGGGTTGAACTTACCCTCGGCATAACATCGGTCGACCTTTAGGTTAAGCCTAGCACAACCTTAACCTCTTAGGACACATGCATATATACATTCCCAGTTCAATGGTTGCCCTTTTCAAAAAAAAACAAAACAAAACAAAAAAAAACACGAAAGGGGCACCTTGATTCATGCATCATTCTAGGAAAGATGACAATGGAATTAGGACATGCTTTGCACTACATCTTATGTTCAATAATGACCAAGGGGAGTTCACTGAGTTATCTTTTGAAACAGGGTGAAGCCGTCTCCCATAGCCTTTGCTCGACCTAAAGAGTTTGACCTAACTCAATCCACCTAACCTTCCTCAACCTTCATTAAACATTAGCCTTAAACCACAGAAATGGCCCAAATCTCCCGAACACAACAAAATCCAAAAGTGTGCGAGACAAGTTCATGACGCTTGAAGCTAAGATAAGGAGTTACCTCAAGTACTTCCTTGAGATAAGTTGTTTGAAAGGGATCAAAAAAGCAATCACCGCAGCTTTACCAGACCAACGCTCTCTCGACCCAACTTACATAATGCAAGATTTATCAGCGAAGACCCTATACCCAGAGTTCAACCAACTGATGGACCTCGATTCCATATTAAGTATTTTAAGACACCAGTGAGCTTAAAGGATTGATCCGCCCTTTTTCCAATGGTCTTGTCCCTTTCTTTGGACAATATGTCAGAATGAGTTCTTTCTCACTTGCTGAGAAAGTAATAGCTACTGAGAAGCAACAGCGCATTCATGGCAAGATACAAGACGGTAACATTCAGACGCCAAAATCTTCCGAGAGCCTGAATCCTTAAGAGGGAGAGAACGAGGGGTTCACTACTATCTGACAGAGTGAGAGAGTTTGCTGCCACCTCTAGTTTGCCTACTGAAGATGTCTAACTTTTTCTGGCCTCAGCCAGAATAAAAGATCATCGTACAGTATGAGGAATTACCATTCGAAAGGTACTACGACATTGGAGTGACATAGAGGATGATCTTCTTTCCATTTGCATGATGTTAGTTAGGGTCTTAGTTTAGGCACCCGAGATGGAGAGTTCCTTTTCCCTAGACTGTGGTACAATTCTTTTTTCCATTTGAGTTCTATGTTATTAGGTTAGGATGTAAATTTGCAATTAACTAGTGTAATAAATTCTTTTGATGTTATTTCCAAAAGTCTCATTTTTTCTCACTCATTTAGCCTCCATATAGTTTGTGCTCTAATTATTAAGTGGTATCAAATTCATTAATCGCCTCAGCAATTCAATGGACATTGCCAAGGAGAGGCCTTCTTTCATAGTCCAACAAATAACTCTTCCACTCCGATTCCCTTCATACACATCAAATCAAAATGCTTGCAACCTTTGGCATTAATAACATATATCTTCAGCCTATCTTTCTTCTCATCCACATCTACTTAACCTGGATCAAACGGTGCGTAGGAAAAGACATGTGCAACAGAAAAAAAGAGAAGATAAAATGGGCAAAAGGAAAAAGCAAAGAGATCCAAAGTTCAATGCCAGTTTATACAAAATCATTAAAATGCAAATCAATGTCAAAATCAAAGTTCAAAGCCCAATTCAAATAAAAGTCAAAATTCTAAAAAAGCAACTACACACATGGGTCACTCATGATCATCGAGCCTTTTCAACCTCAACCACAGCCTCACATTACAACCACAAAGCCTCACAGGCAGGACTGTCGAAATATCATCAGAACTACGACGGTCTGATTCCAAAAGGATACGTAGGAAGCCTCTCCTTGAGGTCCGACCATAAATCATAAACTCTGAGATCCACTCTTCATATAGTTTGATTCCCTTAAAAGTCATAAGCAAAATTCCTAGTGTTAGACCCGAACATAGACTCGAGCTTGAACTTACATCATCTAGCAACCACATCAATTCCCATTTATTTACCCTTAGTCACAAACTTTAGCCTTGTCTTTTTTGAACTTTAGCTATTCTTTCATACACCTTAAGGGCTTCCTCAACTCTTCTTAGGGCTACACTTGTAGCATTCATCATGCATCCTCCTCAAAGCACAATTGTAGCATTTTTCCCATGTCTCTCCTCATGCGACATTCAGCTCAAATCACCGATTGGGCAAATCAAAATCACATCCAGTACCTCATCCTTACATTCCGCACAAAAAGCTAAGCCAGAGACCCAGACTCCACAAATTCACTAGCCTTACTTACTCCAAACCATTGCCCCAACTTGATCAAACTTAGGGGCTACTCCACTAAACAGCCATCAACACACAATTAACCATTCCCATACACCCAAACCATGGGTTGGGGCTCACTTGCAATACAAGCATCGCCTTTGCTCGAAGGGGGTTGAGACGGCTCCATCCCGCAATCCAAAAGCATCTTACCATTAGTCAATTTCTTGGCATTTATGCATTAGATCTAGGAAACATGCCTTAACATGTAGTCATGTAAGCACTTCATAAGCACCATCATGCATTGGCATATAAACATCAGCATGATCATCCTGCACTAAACACATTACATTGCAAATTGCACACCTCATACTGAGGTTGGGCCATCTTACATGCTAGTGCCTACACACGCCTATACGCATTCATCGCTAAATAGCGATTTGCTATATGCAACAGCTCTTTACACACTTCGGGTTTTGGAATTTCTCCCGCACCGAAATTCCAATAAGCAACTCTTTCGGGTTTTGGAATTTCTCCTGCACTAGAAATTCCGCATACACATCTTTTCGGGTTTGGATCTTCTCCCGGGCAGAAGTTCGCGCGTACATTTTCGGGTTTTGGAATTTCTCCCGAACAGAATATTTCCGCATACGCCCAAGCAGCGGTTTTGGAATTTTCTCCCGCACCAGAATATTCGCGATACAACATTCTTTTCGGGTTTGGGAATCTTTCTCCCCGCCAGAAGTTTCGCACACACACTCTTTCGGGTTTTTAATTTTCTCCTGCACCAGAATTCGCATACACACAAGTTTCAAGTTTTGGAATTTCTCCCGCACGAGAAATTCCGCATACACATCTTTTCGGGTTTGGAATCTTCTCCCGACTGAAGATTCCGCAGACACACATTCTCTCGGTTTTGAACTTTCTCCGCACCAGAAGTTCCGCAGACACACATCTCTCGGGTTTTGGAATTTCTCCCGCGTAGAAGTCGTAGACGCCACATTCTTCGGGTTTTGGAGTTTGCTCCACAACAAAAACTCCCAAGCAAGTAAATCTTACCGCGAACAGGTACACGTAAAACTAAACCTTTGTTTTGCAGGTACGGCGAAAAGGGTACTGCGGGCAGACGTTTGAGTTGCTCTCCGTCCCGATCGTACTTGACTTTCGTCTCTCTCAGATCACAAAGTGGGTGGTTTTGTAGACACCTAAATGTGTCTCCCCAAATGAGTAATCGATGATGAAACATCATGTTGTCGCAATGATTTGACATCTGGAAAGACGCAGCTGAACTCGTGAAAAAGCTTGAAATATGTGAAGTAATATCAACCATGAAGAAAGGTCAATAAGGGAAAAAGTATTTCTTTTATTATATTAATTATTTTCATTTTTTTAGATTTTCTTTTTATTTAGGAATAATATCGCTCTTCGACGTGACCGAAGGCAGCAAGAACTCGTGATTGTATGAGATAGGAGTGAGATCAGTGTAGGCACATGTATGTGCTTGTGAACGTGTGAAGTCCTCCTGAAAGTGAAGCAAAGGCATGTATTATAGGAACGTTGAGAACTGAGCGTATATACGCTTAAAAGGGAGGCATATACGCTCAAGAGGAGCGTATATACGCTCAGGGAGCGTATATATTCGTATGTCTCGAGATTATACGCGAATCTTCTTGCGATTCCGAGTGATGTTCGTTGAATGTGGAGCTTTTCCCCAAGAATCGATTCTGAACATTCCGTATTTCTACGATATTTTTGTTGTATTTTCTGCATTTTTTGTATTTTTGGCATATTTTGATTTTTGTAAATATGTAAAAACATAGAAAATTGTGAAGAAAAATCAGAAAAAAATTTAAAAATACTGGAACTCAGAAAATGAAAGAATGCAATGAAAAGTGAAATTATGAAATCACAGTATAATTTATTTTAAAAATTCTAAAGTTTAAAAGAAAATTCTAAAAATAGAAATAATTAATATAATAAAGAGAAATACTTTTTGCCTTTATTTGACCTTGCTTATTGAGTATTACTTCACATATTTCAAGCTTTTCACGAGGTTCGGCTGTCGTTCTTTTCAGAGTCAAATGATCGCGAACATGGTATGTTCATCATCGATTACTCATTTGGGGAACATTTAGTGTCTACAATAGTGTTTATGGCTCAAAGGGTTGCAAGGGATTTGATTTGATGTGATGAAGGGAATGGGAGGGAAGAGGTTATTTTGTGGAGCTATGAATAAGGCCTCTCTTCCAATGTCCATTTAAGTGTAGGTCATCAGTTTGTTTGATTCCATTAAAGTTAGAAGCACAACTATATGAGGCTAGAGAGATATGAAAAATTAAAGTTTATTAATTACCAAAAGGATTATTACACATAGCTAATTGCAGAAATTATCCTAAACTAATGACATAGACCCAAATGGAGAAAAAGAAATGATACACAGTTAAGGATAGGGACTTCGACTCGACCCTAAAGCTAAGACCTAACTGACTCATGCAAATTGAGAAGATATCTCTATCGTCCACTCAATGTCGTAGACCTTTGCGATTGTGGTAAGGCCTCGACATTGAGATGATTTTGTTATTCTGGTGAGGGCCAGAAAATGAGTCCCTGACCATCTCTCTTCAGTAGGAGCGGAGACTAGGGTGAGCAACTCCTCTCCATCTAGTCAGATAGGTAGTGAACCCTCGTTCTCTCCCTGCTAAGGATTTCAAGCTCTCGGAACGATGTTTGGGTCTGAATGTTACCTTGTATCTTCATGAATGCGTGGATGATGTCTTCCAAGTAGCTATTTCTTTCTCAGGAATGAAAAGACCACTTCTGACATATTGGTTCAAAGAAAAGGGGAAAGACCATTATGGAAAAAGGCGGAGATAACCCTTTAAGTGCCATGTGGTCTTAATCCCTTGATATGGAATCGAGGTCATCAGCTGCTTGAGCTTGGGTAATCTCAGAGCTGAGAAATTCCTTGGCAGTTTGGTTGAAATGTTAGGGTCAAGAGGAGGTTGGTCTTGGTATAGGTGGGTCGATGGTTTTGGATCCTTTTCAACTAGCTTGTCCAAGGAAGTGCTTGAGGTCAACTCCTTGATCTTAGCTCAACCTTTGAACTTGCTCGACAGCTTTTGGATCTTTCTTGTTCGGAGGCCATTTGTGGTGTAAGGCTAGTATTTGGAGGATGGTTATTGGATTGGGGCTCAAAATCTTCGGGTGAGCAGCTATGGAGACGCTTCACCTGTTTCAAAAAGAAATAAACCTTAGTGAACCCTTGGTCATTATTGAACATTGGATGTAGGGCAAATGCATGTCTAATTCCATTGGTCAGCTTTCTAGAATGAATGCAAGGTACCTTCGTTTTTTTGAAATTTTGCTTTTTGGTTTTTTTTTTTTGTTTTGTTTTTTTGTTGTTGGTTTTTTTTTTTTTTGAAGGGAACCAATGACATAAAAATGTATGATATGCACATGTCCTAAGTGGTTAGGGTCATGCCTAGAGTGTGCTAAAGGTCGAGTCTAAGTTTGGCCAAGGGTGGAATCTATGTGGTACGGTCAAGGTCAAAGTCAGTGACCTACTAATGGTCAGGGTAAGAGCTAGGTAAAGCTTGTCGACTAAGGTCGAAATTTTGATGGACAAAGTCCTGGTGACTATGGTCACAGACTATTGGTAGAGGTCACTATAATCCACTATGGGTAGAAATGCATGATGTGAACTAAAAGATGACATGGACTACATGAATGTGATTATGAACATGTTTAAGGTAGAACTATACAATGGTAGGCCATACAATGCACCATATATACATGAACATGATGAGAGTCACTATGGTAGTCAAAAAGGTACATGCTAAGAGTAGAGCTGAGTCAATTTCACACTTCACGGTAAGTGATGTATGGCGAGTTACTTATGTGCACGCATCCGTAACACGTGCACACATGGCATGGGTGGGATAGGATGTCTTATCCATGCGATCATTAACACATGCAACAAGTGGTAGTATCCCCCTTAAGGTGCGTCTCGAGCTAGAACATCCCATATGAGAACAAGGAGCCTAAGCGTGACCCTATGCGGAGGTCAATGCAAAATGCAAAATCAATAATCGCCGATGATGGAATTACGAGACTTTCAGTCTGTCCCTTCACTAGGTGATTATCCCAGTGAAGTCGCCAAATTGTAGACCGGGCCAACTTTGGGGGGGGGGGGGTTGGCTGCATCGATGTTGTTGTGTTATGGGCTTGAGCCAGAATACGCACGTGAGTGTGTTGGGGGAGTGTTCGAGTAAGGGACCCACCATGCTATAAAGGTTAATCACGGACACCCGAAACGTGTGCCAAAAAAATGGCCCCACGTTCTGATCAGTAACCAGTTCGTGGGTTCGGGGACATGGTACGGATTGAATCTTTAACCCAATCCCCGCATTGTAGCGCCTCTACTCGGTCTCATGTAATTCCATTCAAACGCGATTATTGGATGCACACAACTACATATTCAAAACTTATTTGCGCGATAGTCTAAAAGTTACTAAAAAATATATTTCTATTATGCACAAACAACTACCTAGCCTAGAAAAGGTGATCACTTAATGTTAATCAATATTAATACGGTGCCTAAAACTGGTGTTCATAATTTCCAGGTCTTTATTTAAGAGCAGACGAATGCATACAAACAAATATACAATGCATATACAAATAACATCGTCCTTCTTGTCGCTACAAAAAACAAATTGTTAAAAATATAATATTAATGATAGCGCCTTTGATCGATCCGCAAACAAATCAAACAAACATGTTAATATTGATGAGAAAGGCCTCGTTAAAGCTTGCTATTACTAGAATGCAAAGTAGACGTTAGTAATGACAAGCAACATTAATGACAACGAGAGAAAATGCGAAGGATATAGAGTTGATGAAACAAAAACAACCAAAAAAGTGATAAATATCCTACATATTTAATGAACGATTCAAAGGGTGGTTTCTACATTATTAGTTGAATTGAGACTCGAATAGTTATTAATCAAGTTAGAAGAAGCGAAAATGGAGGTTTGGGTGAGTACCTCAGAGTTATACTTGATTTCGCTCGTTTGATTTGATTTAAAAAGACGTTTAGAACTGTATTTTGTGTTTTGTGGTGAGGAGAGTATGAGTGAGAGAGCAAGAGGTATGCAAAGCCTAGCAACGTATGCCGTGTCCCGGAATGAGGCGTAAGAGGGTATTTATAGGCGCAAAAACAAAACGAGCGTATATACGCAATAAACGAGCATATATACGCTCAAAACGAGCGTATATATGCTCAGTGGGCGTATATACGCTGAAAATCTGAATCTTCTTTGATCTTGAACATATACGATCAGGAGGTATAACGCTCACGTATTCTCAATATTATCTCACGTATTCTAGGATATTTTCGATTCTCTTGATTTTGCAAGAACTAGACATTTTATGAAGAAATAGGTTTAACGGTTCTAGAATTTTCAAGTGTTTTTGGGTATTTTTAAAGTATTTTTCTGATTTTTCTATGTATTTCTGCGTATTTTGATTTTTGTAAATATTGTAAAAATCATAGAAATATAGAAAAAATCAGAAAATAATCTAAAAATACTGGTGAACTCGAAAAATGAGAAGAATGCATTGAAAAGTGAATCATGAAAATCACCAATATAATTTATTTGAAAAATCCTAAACCAAATAGAAATTCTGAGAAATAAAAGAAAATACTTTTTGCTCTTTATTTGACCATTCGACACATGATTATGAGCTTGACTCAATATTTCGAGCTTTCACGAGTTTCAATGCGTCTATTAGAAAAAATCGATCACGAAACGTGATATGTTTCATCATCGGTATCATTTGGGGAGACACATTTAGGTGTCTACATTGCCGAGCATCTATTTGCAAGACAAGCAAGTCAGCACATGATTGAGTATTGGCATGTAGAGACAAATCAAGCAAATAAAGTGTCCTTACCTGAAGCTCCAGGGGGTCGAGTTCTGGCATGCTAGCAGCTGCGAGCAGGCTCAATGAACTCGTCTGAGCAGGACGAATCCTCAAGTCACAAAAGGGGATCTCCCCGAGGTCATAATCAGGCTGCACAAGCCAAGCAAGTTACTACACAACGAACGGAAGAGAAATGCAAAGAAAAGGTGTGGATAAGCAAGACATAACCTCGGCAGCTAGCTCGACTCGAGGGGCTAGTCGCTCCTCAATGAAATGCCATAAGCATCGGTGCACTACCGAGGTCTCTCAGCTGACGAAGAGTGTCTCCAAGCATCTATCACTCTAGCAGCTTCACGAAGCTTGCCCGATGGCATCTATTTCATAAGTCAAGCAAGTCAGAACGTGATTGAATACTGGCATGAAAGACGAAATAAACAAAAGGCGTCCCTTGCTGACACGTCAGAGGCATCGAGTTCTGAGCGTGTGCTAGCAGTAGACGGGCAGGCTCAATAACTCGTCGAGCCAGGACGATCCTTAAACACAAAAGGGGATCTCCCTGAGGTCGTAGTCAGCTGTACAACCAAGCTAACGTTAGTGCACAACTAACGAAAGCAAATGCAAAGAAAGGTGTAGATAAACAAGATATACCTCGGCACTAGCTCGACTCGGGGCTGACCACTCTTCGATAAAGCGTTCATTAGGCTCCCTGACCCTAGCACTTGCAAGAGATGGTATCCCCACTCACATGATCAAGTCATTATAAATGTGCTAAAGCAGATCCTCATCCATCATAATGTCTGGAGGATCATGAGGCACTGCAGGCTCAGAACATCTATGCTGCTCCACCACGCTCCCAAGTGCAAACAGCCCTTGAGGCTCCAAAGATACATCGCTTTTAGCAAGCTCACTCGCTACAACAATCCTCCTCGACCTTGCATTCCCTACTTGCCTCCATGGACGCCACTCCACCTGCAGCTAAAGTGTGTTAAAATCGCAAACATTCAAAGAAAACAAGCAAGTAAAGGAAATGAAACTCACCCCAACTGGTTTAGGCGTCGAAAATCCTCCTAGTGTGTTGGAGTCCGCCAGTCCAAGTCGGAGCGTCTCAAGGTGTCACTGCATCATCATAGGCCAACGATAGGCTGTGCATGGGGAGACAACCTAGGCACCAAGCCCATACGTGGAAAGTACTCATACACCCAGAACAGCAATTTCAGCTAACAGATATCCAGTAGGGTAAATCAAATACAGACAAGGCGATAAAAGTCAATGAAAGTTTACCTCATGCACTGTCTAATAGCCAGCTAGTGCAGAACTGTAGCGTCAACATCCTGATGGAATGGACCAGAGCAGCATAGCCGAATCCACCCCAATCGTAGGAGGAGACAGCAGAAGGTCATCAAGATAGGGAGAAAGCGAAGCTGAACTCTACTCCCCGTGCTTTATCAGGACACAAGCTTGCAAAGCATCACTAGGATAAAGATCTCATTGATTACTCATCCGTGTACCCGCGAGCTCTAGACATCCATGAGCACGCTCTGCAACGTTTGTTGTCCACGCTCTCAGTTGCAGACCGAAGCAAATCGGACTAAGCCACTCATCTAAGAGAGGATCAGAAAGCTTGATCACTATCCAAAGGACAAGCTTCAGTGAGACAAGTCCTATAAGCATGGCAAAGTCGTTAGGGGTCAAAGCCATTTCCCTCTATTGAAGTGAAAGGTGTTCGTGTTCCTAAAACACTCCATCAAGCCGACGTCGGATGTTAGGAGCACGAGTACGAACTGGCTAGTCATGCTGAGGATGAAGTCTTGAAAGCAGCACCGGCTAAGATATCCCACACTCCTCTGACACGCTCAAAGAGCTCTGCGGAATAGATCGCCAATTGTGTGAGAAGTCTCATACATCCGAGTACGATAGTCACTCTGCACGAGGGATGACACAAGGGCTAGCAAGCAAGACATAACAAGGCAACTAAGCAAGTGAAGCAACATACCATCATTCATTTCAAACGAGTGGAGATGTGGTAATCAAGCAAACAACGCTGCTCTGAGTTGTCCAATCAATTACTTGCATCTCTAACGGGAACTACGCACCTACTTCCCTCTTTGGACTAGCATGCTACAGTAAAAAAGAGCAAAGGTCAGAAAACAATCGGCAAATAACGTCTAAGAATAGGCATCTCACATACAAACAAAGGCTCTCGGGGCTTACAGCAATCAACACAACATGGTCAAAGGAATGCACAATTTCCTAGCAATCGAACAATAGGCAAGCAACTAAAGGGTGAGAAAGAGCACTCTTCTTCTTAGTGAAGTACATGGCTAACGGAATACACAATTCCACTCATGAACTTTATACGCAACGAGGATTTCATGAAGGTTTATACACTCACTCATGCACCATAATCCCAACTAAGCAGCAATCACCATCAACAAGCACTTTTCATGCTTTAAGCTACTTACAATGGTGAAATCATACATTGCACTTCACATTTGCAAATAAGCATGGAACTTATTTTATCATCAACAAACAAGAATAAGCAAGGCATATGATAATTCAACAAGACTGGCATGGCAAGCTACTATTCATCATCTTCTCCAAGTGTAAGCTTATAATGCATAACACATTCAAATTTGCACTAAATTTGATGAATCAAAGTGCAAAAGGCTCACAAAAGCATGAATAAGCAAAAGCAATTCAACAATTTCAATTACACAAGCGAGGGTGAAAGCCTCAATTCAATTGCACAAATTGACAAGCTATTCAAAGGGCATGATTTTGAGTATTAAATTGAAACTTACAAGAGAATTTCAAATTTGGAGCAAAAACTTACTGAATTTGGAATTTGATGAGCAAACAAAGCCTTTCTAAGCAATTCTCTAAGCAACAATGGAGTTTAGAGAGAATTTGAGAAGAGCAATGCAAAAGACAAAGCAACAAAATGAGGCAAATGGCTTTAAAAGCACGAAATTCAGCAAATAGGTGAATGCTGGGCGTACTTGCGCCCACCTCTACTTGTTTTTAGCTCGATTTTCAAGCCATTTCTCGTGCGCCAACTTGTGTAGCGCGAGCCGTTGCATTCAAATGTCGTTGACTTCCAAAGTCATGCACAATGACCAAAATGCCCTAAGCAAGAAAATGGGCCCGAAAGTTGTCAAATCGCTACAAAAATACACTCGCAAAGCTACGATGAGCCGTAATGAATACAAGTCAAAACAAAGCAATTGTCGTGATCAAGTTAAGATCGAAAGCCGTCAAAGTCAAAGCACACACTCCAGTCAAAGTCTCATCATCCTCACAAAGCCCAAGCGTTAGCTCGGTTGTGTTATACGTGACGCAAGCGCCAACAAAAGACATTGCTATAAGCGTCGTGGCTATACGTGCGTTATCATCAATTCATATTCCTGTACGACTAGACAAGATAGATAAGCATATCATAGCAAACACCAACAAAAGACACTCTATACGCAATCATGGCTATACGCGACGTTACCTTTATATTAATCTTCTAGACGACTAGCCGAGAGGGATAAGAGAATCAAGCACGCACGAGCAAAAAAGACAATCTCTATACGCAATCGTGGCTATATGCAGCATTAACATCATATTAATTTCCCGAACGACTAGCCGAGATGGGATAAAGCAGTTTAGAGCAAGCACCAGCAAAAGACATCTCTATACGCGATCGTGGCTAACGCTACGTATCATCATATTATCTTGTCGGACGACTGCGAGATGGCATAAAACTGATCAAGTAAGACCAAGTCCAAACGGAGGCATAGATACGGACACCATTTCATCTTCCCCATAGAAGTCCAAACGGAGCATCGATACGGAAACCGCAGCATTCCGATGAAGTCCTAATGGAGGCATCGGAGTGAGATTGATAAAAAATCCCCTAGGAATCTAAAGGAAGTATCGAGCCGGACAACAAACTTAGCAATGATCACCGTGGAATAGATACGGACACCATTTCATCTTCCCATAGAAGTCCAAACGGAGGCATCGATACAGAAACCGCAGCAATTCCGATGAAGTCCTAATGGAGGCATCGGAGTGGGAGATGAGATAAAAATCCCTAGGAAGTCCTAAAGGAAGTATCGAGCCGGACAACAACTTAGCAAAGATCACCGGTGGAATCACAACCATAGGTGAACATACTATCAGCTCTCACGAAATCCCCAGTGGAATCAGAACCATAGGTGGGAATCCTCTCAAAAGTCACCGATGGAATTAGAACCATAGGTGGAGTTACAACCAATCCTTAGTGGAATCAATACCATAGGCAGAAGCACGGAATCTCTGGTACAATCAAAACCATAGGTGGAAACGTAACAACAGCGACAAGCAAGCAAGCAACATACAACCGCAGGTGCAGGTAAAACTAATGCATTTGTTTGCAGGTACCCGATCCTTGGCTTTCGTTTTTCGAGGTTTTCTCTCTACAAACTCAGCCAAAGTGGGGGCTTCTGTAGATACCTACATTTTTCCCTAGCCCAAGACGTCCAAGTATAGACACCCCTTGCAACACACAAGTCAAATCAACAGATGTAGGACCCTCACAAGCCGTAAAAGAGGCAAGTTCCCTTACACTAAGCACCTTTTCAAGCACTTAGCACCTCAAAAGTAAGTTTTAATTTCCAAATAATATTTAACTTATTTTTAGACATTTTTCTAGAATTTTCTGATTTTTTCTAAACATTTTTGCGTTTTTTCGGATTTCCAACAATTTAATTAATTTTGCAATAATTAATTAAATTACCAAAACAACTCCGAAATTCACGAAATTTTAACACAAATATAACATTTGACTTGGAATTTTTCCATATTTTTTCAAAATTTTCGATTTACGATTTATATTTACAAATTTCTAAGCAAAAACAGAAAATCGAGCAAAGCGGACCACCCCGACATATTTTGCCTCGAGACAAGCGTCCCGAGGAAGCCAAATATCTTTAAAATTGAAATATAATCAGCTACAATCGTATAAAATCACGCAGATATTTTACTAGATTTTATCACGATTTTATTTCATGACGATCTCACTATTAAGGTAAAACGAATCAGCCAAAATAGGCAAATACAGGACGCAATTGCGTCAGTTTGGGCGTAATTACGCCTAGTTTTGGGTGTAAATTCCGCCCATTTCTTACCTTTTTAGGCAAATTTCGACCCTTGCCTATAAATACGAGACCCCCCCCCCGACTTTTCATAATCTTTGGACGGTAGAAAACTCTCTCTATCTCACGTCCAAGCTCTCTCTCACTCAAATACTCTCTAAAACACATTCAAACACATTCAAACACATTCAAAATCGTTGTTTTGCATTAGATCTAGGAGGTTTCAAAGGGTTCTAAGCTCGACAAGGGTTCCTAAGGGTCCGAAGCTATGTCCTTGTCTTTGACATCGTGTTGCGAGGAGTTTGAGGCCAATGTCTCATTCT
>SNQN01004379.1:0-52368 GCA_008642245.1 Bassia scoparia
GTAGGTCTGGTTTAAAATCACATGTTTGGAGAGTCTGTGAAGCTTGTCTAGTCTGTTTAAAAGACATGGTTTGAAGAGTCATTAAAGTGGCTTGTCTAGTCTTTCAAGACATGATTGAAAATGTCTTGTCTAATGCTGATTCTAACATGATGAAAGACTGTCTAGGCTTATTCTACATCGATGAAGTACTGCTAGTCTGATCTAGAATATTAGAATGAGCCTTGAATTTAAAGAGCCGTCAGGTTCTGTTCTAGACAATTTGAAAGTGCTGTCTAGGGCTGATTCTAACATGATTGAATGACCTTTGAATTGAAAGATCCATCCTAGTCTGTATCTAGACATATTTGAAAAATCTTGCTAGGTCTGATTCTACATGATTTGAAAGTACTTTCATATGTCATTCTAGACATGTTTGAAGAGTCTTGTCAGGTCGATCTAGACATGATTTGAAAAGTGACTTCATCTGACTAACCCATGTTGAATGAAGCCTTTTAATTTGAAAAAGTCCAAGCTAGTCTGTTCAGACATGATTTAAAGTTCTTGTCTAGTCTTGTTCTAGACAGATTGAAAGCTTCATACGTCTGATCTAGACATATTTAAAGTTGCGTCTATCTGATTCTAGACATGATTGAATGTGTCTTGTCTAGGTCTGATCATGACATGATTGAAAGTGACTTTAATTTAAAGAGTCCAGTCTAGGTCTTGTTCTAGACAGAATTGAAGATAGTCTTTCTAGCTATTTAGACAGATTGGAAAGAGTCTTTGAATTGAAAGAGTCCAGTCTAGCGTCTGTTCGAGACATGATCAAGGACCATACTAGAGCTTGGCTATAACCTAGTACCAAGTCGCCAATCTGAAAGAGGGTCATTTGAAGAAGTGATTTAGAGAAAATACTATTTAGATCACGAACTTGACTTACTATTTAGACAGTAGACTATTTGATTGAAAGAGACAGGTCCAAAAAGTATATTCGTCAGGATTTCCTCTTATACAAAAACTTGAACACGTAAATAGCTAGAAGACACAGAACCCACGCCAACTGGAAATTAACACGACCTATCATGAACAACGAAACCCCCCAGCCAGTACCTTAACAACGTGGTTTACGGCTTAGCATCAACACAGCGAAGTGTGGAGTATGGATGAGTTCGCCCAACAAAGATGTACTAACCAAGGGTCAGTGCTTTACTTCCTTTGTATTGAGCCAATGAGTCCATAGATGGTGACCCAAAAGCACTGAGCTATGTTCTGAAAATAAAAAAGGGTCAAATTGTGACTTAGGTCAAAGATTGGCTAGGATGCAGGTTGCGTAATGAGTTGGTTCAAAACATGAGTCTTAGGTCAGGTTCATAGACTGGCAAAAACCACTACTCGTCTTAGCAAGTCAAACACTTCAAGGCCCTCAACATATTTAATGTAAGATGATCGGTTCGAACCTCGAGAAGAGCTTCCTACGTATCCTTACGGAAAATCAGACAACGTAGTTCTGGTATTTGGACAATGCCTCATGTGAGAGCTTGTGTTGAATGTGAGGCTGTGGTTTGAGTTGAAAAGGCTTGCATTTTATGAAGAACCCCACGGTGGCATGGCTTTTTTAGACCTGCTTTTTATTTGAATTGCTTCTTGAACTTTGAATGTTATTGGATTGATTTGCATTTTGACGACTTGCATTTGAACTTATTTTGGCTTTTTCTTTTTGCCAGTTTTATCTTTCTCTTTCTTCTTTTGCACTTGTCTCTCCTACGCCCTGGCCAAAGCGTTAGGTAATGTGGGTGAGAAAAGAAAGATAGTGCTAATATATTGTTGTGCTCAATAGTCTGGCAAAGGATTTTGCATTGATGAGGACAGGAGGAGGTCAATTTTGTGAGTTGTGAAAGAAGGCCTCTCTGGCGGCATTGTTCAATTAAATAATTGAATAGATTAGATTAAACCAATTTGGCTACATGAGGTTGAGAATCTTGCATAAGAATTAGAAGAATAAATACGTTGCCAAAATGAATCATTTATTGCGATGAAAGAAATGGACATACAATCGCTTATTTTGAAACACTACAAGACCAAAAACACAACGAATTGAAAAGAAATATGCTATGGACATAGGATCTCGATGACTCCATCTAAAGAAGGGCCGCCTATGGATCTCAGCAACCCACGCCTCGGGCACTCATGAGTTTAGCAAGACTGGCGATGTTATCTTATCCTTCGCCGCTGAGGACTGGGAGCGACCATCATTCAACCATGTCTTGAATCTCTGCTTCAATACATGCAATTCTCAGTGTTGAACCCTTCCTTGGTGAACTACAAATGCATGGATCCAATTCCCTAAATTTCTCATCATCTGAAGCGTCTGAGGCAATAGAAGCAAGTTGCACCGTTTTGCAGTTAGTCCTAATCACAAGGCCTGCTCATAATCATACCATATCGAAGAAAGTCCTTTGGTCCTCGAGCGCTGTTGTTGAAAAGCCAGCGATGTTAGACGAGTTGTCATTGTAATGTGGCTGATCATTATCATGTTGGAAGAAAGCCACCTTTCTTGTAAACGCCCCCACCAATACCCCTTAGACTCTGGGCTTGAACATCTTCTTCAACTAGAGGCCACCTTGTAGAGCCCAGCAAATGAATCAACTGGGTTGAAAACTTGAGTGCTCTCGATACTTGGCTGAAGGCTTAGACCATCGAACTTATCTTCCCATTCGTCGATTGTCAGCTTGAGCCGCCTTCTCCCTCCACCTAAATTAAGGAAAGTAGAAAATTCTCTCTCAACCTTGCTTGTGCCTCTAGTGTCCACGCGAGACCAACAGAAGCTGGAAGTTTACCTGTACTGCTTTAGGACTCGTCCTTGATATTCCCATCTCGAGCTTCGGCTTGATTCAAGAGTCTTATAAAACCACCTGGATGGATGGTGCCAAAGTAGCATAGGTAAACACAACGAATACAATAAGCCTCTTGCTCATTCCCTTCAGAACCATTGAGATGTTTAAGTCCGAGTGGTCCCTCATGGGTCTCACTTCCCTGAACCTTGCGCCAAAATCAGTTGATGACAAAACCTCTTGGGAACGCTGGCCCTTTAATCCATAATCTCAGCAACACGAGGCCTTAACTGAATTTCGGACATCCTCTTGACCATCCTCTAGTTGCTCCACCCCTTTTTCCGTCTCAGTCTTGGAGCGAGTAATAGTGGTGGTTCAGCACGTCTTCTCCCTCCCCCGCTACAACTCGGAGATTTTCTCCTGGCGCCGACTTTCTTTCAACTCCCAATGCTCCTTTCTGGTCGCATCAAGGCTAGAATTCCACAGACTCAACTTTTCTAGAATACGTATAAGCTGTGTTACTGTTGCCATTGAAAGGTCTTTTGATCAGACGCGGTCTCTTCTTGTTACTCTTCTGGCCCCAAGAGACAAGTTGCGATCTTGCTATCTTGCTGAAATCAAGAAATTACACTTTAGACACCCAGAAACCAAAAAATTCTCTGAAAACTACCCTTAAGAACAAACCTAACCTCATTTGACCGTTCTGAACTTCAAGGGACTGAACTCCGAAAGCTAGACTTGAATGGGCTAGACCTAAATTATTAAAGTCTAGACTCTGAAGAAAGATTCAAACTAAAGATGGCCCTATTCAGAAGTAAACCTCTTTAGACCTACGACCACTTGAAAAGTGAATCCCTTCTAGGTGGAGTCTACGATCGAAACCTAAGATCAGTTTTAAGGTTCTTAGAAGTAAAGTTAACAGCGAAACCAATTCAATTCAAGGCTCTTGTTGAACCATTCAGGACTTAAGGCCTTGATGGAATGATGCATCTGAATGAATTGAAAAACCTAATTCATGTGAAGTTCAGAAAGATCGAATTCTACAGTCAGATTTAAACTCGTGGATTGAAGACGAACCTAAATCAAACCTCTTAGGTTCGAATGGAGTTGAAAGTTATTTTGAAATGGATAATGGATTGTCAAACCATTCTTGAACCATATAGATTAAGGACTGGCCTTAGTTAACAAATTGACACTGAAACAAAGATCACAATAGTAAACAAGCACATTGATTGAAACACAAAACCAATTTAGTCACTAAGTCCAGATCTAAGTAACTATAAATTCGCTTGGTTAAGTCTTACAGACTGCTACCATGCCTAAGGATAGAGGGTCCAATTCACCTCACACACCAACATTGTAGTATGTCCGAGAGACCCCTAGATACAACGTATCATAAGTAACACACACGTCATACGCGCATGGGCAGGATAGACTTACCTACCATTGATCCATTAACCACATAGCAACCAAGGAAAACCCCCTTAAGTGACTTTCGAGCACTAGAACATGCCATATTGAGGAACCAATGTGCCTAAACAATGACCCTATTCGAAGGTCACAAGCAAAATTCAACTTGAATTTATGAATATGGAACTACGAGACTTTCAAGTCTGTCCACTCCACCAAATGGTGATTATCCCCAGTGAAGTCGCCAAAAACGTGTAAGAGGCTTCGCCCCGCCCTTAGCACGGGCGACTCACTTCAGTGTCATGGAGTTGAGCCAGAAAGCCGCATTGAACGCATGGCTTGTGTCGTCGAATTGAGGGATCGCCACGCCATATAGGATTCACGGACGCCCAAACATTGTGCCAAATTAATCCCCACGTCCCAACAAAACCATCGTCGTTCGGCGACAGTTACGAATCAACCTGTAAAACCCAATCGCCCGCAGTAGCCCTCTACTCAAGGTCTCATTGTTAGTCCACAAATCAAACAATTGAATCAAAAGAGCCTATTGATTTGATCTTGAAAGTCCATTTTTACTAGCTGGTTTGCATTATAAACCAAACCAAGACTTCTACAATGTATAAGGCGAATCACTTGATGTATCAATGTTAATAATGCTTAGAAAAACCGGTTCCAGATTACGACTTAATGACAAACGATTAAATTCCGGTTCTTGTTAAACAATTATATACCAAGTGTCGATAGAAAATATATATACAAACAACATGGAAAAACAAATAGTAAGGCATAATTATATAGTATGTTGCTACCCCTCACCTTGCACTGCAAACAATCAAATCGTTAGAATAAGAATAAAACTCAAGACGTTCCTTCGATGAATGCTAATTGAGACAGCAACGCATTATATGACAATAGTAATATGTATAATAATAAATGAAACAAGAAAAACCATGAAAAAAAAATATTAATAAATCTACATATTACTCACGAATAACGATTAAGAGTAGTTTTCTAACATTGCTCTTATTGAAATTAAAACTCCAAAAATAATGTTAATCAAATTAAAATGACAAATGGAATTGAAAAAGAGTGAAGAAAGTTTTGAAGTAACTCAGACTTTTATTACCTTATTTCGCTTTGATCGAATAGAATCGATGCTTTGAATTTGAAAACGAAATGCTGTTTTGATGTTTTGGAGTTAAGATGTTTGCTCCTGACTTTTAAGTTGTGAAAGCTTGTGTATCGTGGAATTGTGCTGAATCATGAAGGTGTGAAGGTCTTCGGACTCAAGCAAAGCGAGCACAATATATTTAAGCAGAGCCAAAAACGAGGCCAGAAAAACCTGCGTATATACGCTGGTTGAGCGATATACCTCGATGGGGAGCATATACGCTCATCCAGCATATATACCTTCTATTTCCATAGATTTTGGCAAACTAATATCTGTATGACTATATACGCTCCGTTGAGCGATATACGCTCCTGTTGAGCGTATATACGCTCTCATTTGCGTATAATCCTCAATGATTCGTATATAATTTTCCAAAAAAACACCTCGAAATATTTCGACTTTCCTCCGATTTTATTCTGATTCCCTTATTTCGACCTCACCTAAACACCCTTCTCTCCAACAGATTTCTAGAAGTTCTAAATTCACGTATTCCCGATATTTCTTATTCTATTCACGTATTCTCTGCTATTCTGCGTATTTAAACATGCAAAATTCATAGAAAATCATAGTAAAAATCAGAAAAAAAATAATAAAAAATATGCAGCGATTCAGAAAAATGAGCACATGATGGAAAACAAAAAAAGCGCACAGAATCTGCTAGCTAACTTGTTTGAAAACCTTTGAAAACCTTTGAGCTTTTTATCGAGAAAACCGAAAGAAACACGATTTCCTTGTAAGTGACCTTCTTAGAACACCTCAATAATTTCGCCGAGTATGACCTCACGTATTCCACTTAACGTGAGTTCAAACATCTTTTACGTGACAA
The DNA here is from genome assembly GCA_008642245.1 of Bassia scoparia. NCBI lineage: Eukaryota > Viridiplantae > Streptophyta > Magnoliopsida > Caryophyllales > Amaranthaceae > Bassia > Bassia scoparia. Next base: position 6,218 of record SNQN01004379.1, read on the forward strand.
ACAACGCGAACGCGGTATTTTCATCACGGGATTAGCTCCTTTGAGACACATTTCAGTGTCCATACAGTATCATTCTAGAGCCGTTGCAATACATCACAACTCACAGTTTCATTCCAGATCCTCATTTGGAAGATAGTGATTGTAACTCCATCGTGCTATGATTTTTATTCCAAGATTGATTGCGAGGTTACCATCCAAATAGAGTCGTGGCCAAGGGAGACCATGAATGGAAATACGCTTTCAAGACCCATAAGGAAAAGGATTATACCGAGGTGATGTATGCCCTTTGTCCTATGCAACGCCCCTAGTTCTTCCAATAGCACTCTATGAATGACTGGTACTACATCCCTTCTAACCAAATTCATGTGGTATATTTTGACATAATCCCGTTGTGTATAGCAAAACTGAAGTTGTAACATTAGATTACATTTGAGTGCAACTTACTCACTTTGAAAATTGAGGGAGTGAACAATTGTATGGAAACTGAGAAGTGAGTTTAGGTCTTCCAGATCACTTTCTCCTGGACTTACATCGTGTTTCTGTTGGGGGATACATGTCTGACCCTCGACAAAGTTGAAGCCTTCTCCACATGGTGCGCCACACAAATTTCATGAGGTTCAAAGTTTCCATGCCTTGCAATTTCTATAGGCGTCTTTGATTTCCGAATTTCCTCAACAATTATAGCCCTTACTAACTTTACCAAGAAAGGAGAAGTTACGAATGCAGACACCGCCTAGCCCCAACAAGCTTTTGAGCACTATCAAGAGGAAGCTTGCCATCCACCATATTCTTGCGACTAACCGTATTTAGCGAACTTTTTGGGTTCGAAAATGCTTGATGCCAAATGGTCGCCAGGCGAGGTGTTACTTCAAGAAAAAATCGGCTATTGGCGACGTTTTATAGAAGTGAATGGGTGCTAAACTTGAAGCTATTCCAATTATATCGGAATTCTATGCTATATGTCTCCGATCTCTTGATCAATTGGGACTAATGACTGCTTCACCCTCAACCTCTCATCTATTTCACATTCTATCATGTAGCTGTTGAAGCTATATCATCAGCAACAAAAGAATCTATAACATGCAAAGTGGGTGTGATTTTGCTATCTTATCACATTCTCATGCAACAAGTACAAGGAGGAGTAAAACCGAATGTGTTCGCTAATGCAACTCTCAAGGGAGTGAACTATATTGTTGGCTATGGTTGAGACTAACCCGGTTTGGGATCGCAAATTCTAAAGCAGAGTACTATCCAAACGGCAATCCAACCATTTCCCGAAGATTATTGCAATACCTACTGGTAGACGTATACACAACCATGATGGTTCTCTTTCAAGGGTAACAAACTTGCATCCCTCAACATGGGGCATTCGCTGAGCTTTGTTCGACGGAGGGGCATGTGTTGGTCTGCTGGTCAACTTGGGGCGTTCGACCAAAACATATTACTTTTGCAAGAACCACTTCCCATTGCCAAAGATGTTGACAGGATGTGTGAAGTAAGTTGTGAGCAATCACTACATGGCCACTTGTCCAAAGAAAACGTTCCACAAAGTTTGTCATACTCCTTTGCCTTGCTTCCATCTACCCCTCTTGGAAAGGGTCTGAGCAGGCATTTCCATGTGGCCCCATACCACGAATCAACATCGAAGGATAAAGATGGCAATCATGGTGGTGGTGACCGTTCTGTACCTCCAAAGATGGCCACACTTGTCCCTTGCCACAAAACGGAATGATTCAAACTCCATATTGAGATCTCTATATTCAAGGAAATTGTTCGTTGAATGGCTTGCCTTTGGCATCGTTCTATCGGACACGAATCTTGAGTCACCCTCATGCGCACTTCCTGTGACAGTGGTTGGCTACGAAGCTTCTCTTAGCACTTCTCACCATCCAAAAACTGATGGCCAAATACGGGAACGAACCGGACATTAGAGACCTTATTGCTTAGGGCCCTTAGCGTCAAGCAAAGACCCTAAAAAAGATATGGATGTAAGCTCGCACATGTTGACATTGCATACAATTAGGAGCATTCTAGCCTACAACTTCTAAATCTCCTTTTAGTGTGCTATGAGTATACCTATCTACCATGAACTTGCACCTTATTCCAACAAAGGGAGACCTATACATGCAACGCTAGGATAGAGCTTGAGGAGTTTTTGAAACTTCTATCATCAAAAGTCAGCAGATCAGATTAAAAGCATGAACAACAATTACATAGACAAGAGCAAAACAAATGGCGCACCACAACCTTCTTTTCAATTGGTATCTGGTTTTGTTGCATTTGAGCGAACAAAACATTTCCCGACATGAGAGAAAAAACAAGTTGAAGCCCTAAAGCTTGCCTGGCACCGTTCAAGATACTTCAGCAAGGATTCTGCGGGAGAGGCTTACAAGATCGACTCCTTCACACCACCTGAACTAGGGAAATTGTGAGTACTACTTTCAAAGTTTGTGATCTTGTAGTCTCCCCTACTTCACGTTGACCAAAATCGAGCGGCAATAACGTATTGGTGCAATTGCAGACATCTGGATCGAGAATGTGGATTTCATGGGAACTCATTACGCCTGAAAATTGATCCTATGATCTAGGAACACTAAACAACTTAATGTCAGGTAGATCATGGCATTTCAAGCTGTGTCACTACCTAATCCTGGAAAGAGAATATCTTCGCTTGGACATAATCTGGAAAAAATGCAACACTTTGTAATTATGCTAGTTGCCCAAATTTTATAGATTAGGATGAGTTTGTTAGGATATTTATTAGTTGTTAGATTTTATTAGTAGTTTAGGATATTTGTAATTATGATATTATTCTGATTTGATTAGAATAAATATCCTAGGTTAGTTAGCAACGTTAGTTTGGAAAACCATGTCGAATATCTGGAAGAAAACGAGTCTGGCAAGGATATGTTCCAGATTTCCAATTGTAGATTAGTCGGTTAGATTTGTTATATTCCATGTCAGTAGTAGGAAAATATCCAGTATTTGGATTATGTTAGTTAGATATTGGTAGATTCCTATCTTTCATAAATATCTTAATAGTTTTAGATCATTACTTGTTATTATGAATAAGGTTCGAAAACTGTTCACATAAAATTCAGATTATTTGTGTGTTCAAAAATTCTTCTTTGTTAATTCAGATAAAACCTTGTGAGTTTTGTGGTTGGTCCGGAAATTCACTTTATTAGCTACTAGGTCGGTTGTTCCTTTTAGGGGCTGGTTCCACTTGGTGAGTTAAGATCCTTCGAGTCTTTTCAAGATTTGAAGTTATTTTTAGTTTTCAAACACTATCAAACACTCTTTCACTCGTTTCTTGGATTTTTGAGGAATCTTTCCTTATAAATCCACATCAGGGTGCTTCACCCTTTTGCTTAATTTTATAATTGGGTTCTACTAATTATCATATTGTTTTTGCTCTACTTTCATAAAAATTCGATCTTTATTTCATTTTTGATCTGGGGTTTTCTGGGTTTACTTCAATCAGCAAAAACAAAATGGTGTCACATCTTTCTAGGTGAATCGTATTCGCCTCTGGGAGCTCATCTACACGCGCCACTGGTCCACCACCGTTAACTGCGTGACACACTAGCTCAGATATGTCATCCTCTCCCTCGACGGGTTTCGCAGACTCTACGCACTTTACCTCTCCAAAATCGGCGTCGCCGCCTCTGCAGCCCCGGTGCTTCCAGTTCAGTCGCGTGTAATGAAAGGTGGGACCTCGCGGCTGGGGAAGGATGAGGTTAATTTGTCACTTTCTCTGTTTTTGAGTTTCGACTCGATTCTATGAGAAGTTGAATGGGACTGTGTTTAAGAAGAAGAAGTGTTGGATTGAAGGGGGTAAAAAGAAGGAAGGTAGAAGAATGAAGCTTGAATTTGGGTGGTTTAATTTTGGGTTTTTTTCATTTATTTTTGGTGGTTTTTTTGGATGTTTTGGGAGGTTTAATTTCTAGATTTTTGGCTCGGTTGTTTAAGAATGAAGATGATGAGTAATAATAAGGTTGATTAGGTTTCTGGATTTTGTATGAATGAAGAAAGAGGAGAGATGAATTGAAGGTAGAAGAATGGAGGATACATAGATATTATGGGCTAACTATGTTTTTTTTTTTTTTTTTTTTTTTTTTTTTTTTACTAATATGAGCTAACTATGTTAAATTAAGGGTTAATCAAGAAAAACTTTAACGATGTTAACTTTTCCGTTAGAGTAAGGATATTTGGACTATTATATCTGATGTTAAGAATATATGAGGTGTTTCTAAAAACACGGGGGTATATGGATTATTAGGCTAAAACTCAGGGGTATATGGGGAAAAATCCCAAAAAAAAATATTATTGCAAATATAAATACCATTTAAACATAATGGCTTACAGTTACAGCCTCAAGAGTCAAGAGTTAGAACTAAAAAAGTTAATATAATAGTTATATCCACCAATAAGATGGCAAAGGGCAACCTTCTAATTACAAAAATACATACCAGCTCAATAATAATTACAAAAAATTACAGGGAAATTCCATCCCGTATCATCGAGTTTCCGCGAAGTCCATTTGATACCATTAATATTTTTATAATCCAAATTATACCATTGTGATTAAGGCCTAATTAAAATAGTTACACCTAGTTCTAATTGTCGTTAAGTCACTTACAAATATAGGAAATAAATTGAGCTAAACTTAAACTTCACAAATACAACTACAGGAAATAAATTAGCAATAAAATGATAATGTTGTCCTGAAACTCTCGAATTAAACTAGCAAAACAAATCAATCTAACAACCAGAAACTATGTTTTAGAATCTAAACTTTATTTGCAATTGTTCCAGACAGATTCCACAAATCAAACTAAACTTTATTTCGAATCAAGGAGAAAGAATTCTAGAAAAAACTAAACTTTTATTTCCACAATGAACACAATACATAGAAATCCTTTGAATTCCAATAATGAACATCGGAAAATTCCTAGTCAATCCAACGGATTGACAATCCAATGGCATTTTGGTAAATAAATGGAAAAAAAGAAAAAAATAAATGGCAATGTTGTAAATAAAATATTCCATTTATTTACCAAAATGTCATTGGATTGACAAGTTTTGTCAATCCATTGGATTGACTAGGCTTGGTAGCACTTCCATGACATCATAATAGTGTTCATTCCATCTGATAAGGAAAAACAGGAAAAAAATTAATTAAATATTTTGAAATTTATAAAACCATTTATCACAATAAATTCAATTTAAAAAAACTTAAAAATTAACCTGCGGAAGAGAATCATAATCTATATCACTACGCTCCACATTTTACATAATTTCATAACATTCATCCACCTCCTCTTCTTTCAAGTAACCAAACAACCAATTTTGTGTTGTAACAAAAGCTTCCACATTCTTGGGCAGCAAACTTGTTCTGTACTCGGTCAAAGTCCTAGAGCCCATGCTAAAGGAGGACTCAGACGCCACGGAAGTAAGCAATGCGAGCAATAATAGGATAGGTGGATGTTTGAGACTGCCAATACTTCAAAACATCAAATCCAGGATGATCAGGTAAAAGTGGAGCATTCAAATATGTAGCCACACCAACATTAAGGCCACTAGACGATGCATTATCATTCGCAAAATTCTAAAGAAAAAATCAAGAACAAAATATAAAAAAGTAAGAATCAAAACATATATTAGACATATAATACAAAAACAAATGAAATTGTTTTTAGTTTGTTAACCTTGAACAATGTAGACAACGATGCATTAGATGATGACACATAGGTAGTTGAAGAAGTAGAAGCCGAAGTATGGGCAACAATAGTAGTTTTATGATAAAAGTTGTACAGTTCAACAAAAGCATCTCTAATCACCTTTACTTTTTCCTCCACACTTGCATCTACAAATAAACTGCTTAAAAAGGACTTGACGAATTTTAGTTTAAAACGAGGATCAAGGCAAACAACAATAGAAAGACTAACAGAGTAGTCTGACCAATACTTTTCAAACTTAATCATCATCTCATGAGCCATTTCTCGAATGCTCTCAACTTGGGACTTATGTTCTTCAAGTAACAATTGACTCAATACAAACAATATTAGCAAAATATAAATTAGCAGTAGGATAATCAACACCAGAAAAAGCAAGGGCAGTTATTTCATTAAAAAGCAAGGTCAATAGCTTAATTGTCTCAATATACTCCCTCTAATTTGTAATGTTTTGTGCAATTTCATTAACTAACCAAAATAATTAACATTTTGCTTCGATTTCATTAAACGTTCATAATCATAGTTGATTGCTAGTGATTTTCATTTATCAACTTCAACTACTTCGTATATTGTTTATATTGTTTGCAGGTCTACGTCTTTAAGATTATTAAGTTGATTGTTTACTTACATTGTACTTTAATTTGCAAAGTATTATACCCAATAGGTATGTTTGGTCTAAATTTTAAAACAAAATTTGATACACTATTGGTATCAAGACTTGTTTCGATTCAATCATGTGTTGTTGACTACTTGTTGTATTCAATTTGTCTTATAAATGATCTTCTCAAGTGAATTTAATTAGTTGACTTTCAAATCAGCCTCTGACAACGTCTTGAAAAACTTTGAATCGAAAAAGGCTCGGTATGGAAATACCAAGATAAACGATTTGAAAATTGTGAAATAGGGTCGCATTTAAATTTAAGTTCAAACTAGCGAAATCGACTAATTTGGAACAACTCTAACCCAAATTGGTAAATCTTATATTATAACCGATATGCGTGCAATTTTGTATTCAAATGAAGCAAATTGTCAGAGGTCTTTAACTACTATAGTTCAAACGGTTCTATAGTTGAATACTTGAACTAATTAGGTTTAAATTGAAATAAAATGAAATTGAAATTATATAATTAAATTCAAACTGAAATGAAATGGTTAATTTTAAACTGAAATGAACAGGTTAAATTCAAACTAAAATAAACTGAAACTGAAATTTTAAAAAACCAAATTCAACTGAACTGAACTGAAACTGAAATTTAAAAAAACTGAATTAAACTGAACTAAAACTAAATTAGAAAATAACTGAATTAAATTGAACTGAATATATTTGTCAACTAAACTGAACTGAACTATTAACACATTGAACTGAAATAAACTGAACTGAAATTCTACTGAACTGCTACGGTTAAACCAAAACTGACTGAACTAACTGAACTGACAATACTAGTTACTACCATCCTTTAAGTTGATAGTAAGTCTCTTTACTCTTCCGTCCATTGTTTTTATTTTAGGGTTTTTAATAATGGAAAAATTAACAAAAATAATCCCACCTTTGGTGGATCTTTTCAAAATAATCCCACCTTTCAATATTCCCAAAATAATGCCAACTTCACCCCTACCCTTCCAAAATTGGTCCCAACCGGTTGGTTACCTATACATCAAGTTAATTATACACGTGTCACTCTCTTATTGGCTCTAACTAAATTAATTAAATTTTAATTATAATTAAATTTAAACTAATTAAAATTAATTAAAACTAATTTACCCCCACCCATCACCACAAACAAACACACAATCAGCCCTCACCACCACCCTACCCCTCAACCGACCCTACTACCCCACATCACCACCCTTCCTAACATTCACTCCACCACCCCTCACAGCAGCTAACCACATTTGCACCGTTGAACCCAACCCCTCTCGCACCCCCATCCTCGCATCTTGCCTCCCTCGCACCAGACGAAACACCCAGCGACGCACACCCTTCCCTCGAGCCCTGAGAGCCGCTCGCAACCACCCATTCTTCCTCTCTCGCACATCCCCACACCTTCACACAAATACTTGCCTCCCTCTCTTCCTCTCTAATTGATTATGGCGGTTGAGTGTCATGGTTTTTTTGAGGGGTGGTTAGGGTTCGAAAACTGGGTTGGATTGAATGGATTCATGGTCGATGGTGGATTAGGGTGGTTCGCGATTTTGGGGGGATCAAATTTGAGGTGGCTGCGATTTGGGGGGTCGAATTGTGGTGTTGTGTCACTTGTGTGGTGGTTTGATGGTGTTGGGTAGTCGTTCAATGGTGTCGGATGGTGGTTCGCTTAGTTGGTGGCGATTGGTGGTAACGYCCAGGTGGTGGGCGGCGTCYGCGTAAGCTAGGGAAGGAAGGAGGTTGAGGGGCGGTTGTGAGGGAGGTGGAGGAGGAGGGGGGAAGGGGGTTGTGCTGGGTTTGTTTATAATTTTAAAATTTTAGATTTTTTTTTTGTTAAATTTAGGTTAACAAATAAAAAGTGACCTGTTCAACAGYTAGCAGGTCACTCGGACCAATTTTGAAAGGGTAGGGGTGAAGTTGGGATTATTTTGGGAATATTGAAAGGTGGGATTATTTTGGGAAGACCCACCAAAGGTGGGATTATTTTTGTTAATTTTTCCTTTAATAATTATCCCTTCTTGATCTATTCTCCTTTATGAGATAATTCATTCCATTGTATTGGACCTATTATTCTTCTTTGTGGGATTCTTCATTCCCTTCAATTGGTTTTTTTTCCTTTATGAGATTATTATTACATTTAATTGGATCTATTTTTCTCCTTTGTGAGATAATTTATTCCATTCAAATGAATCTATTTTTCTCCTTTGTGAGATTAGTTTGGGGTTTGGGTTATTTTTTGTTTCTTTTCTTTTCAATCCTAGATTATAAATCTTAAGATTATTGTGAAGTTGATTCATTGGTAAAGGATTGTATAGGATTGCAAAAAAAAATTTCGTTTTATAATTTTTTCCTTTAAATAGAAAATTTGCAAAAGTAGAAGTTGGAATTGCTAACTAGAAATACAATTCGAAAGATTTTGTTGAAATCAATAGAGTCAAAATACTAATACTAGAAACAAGCAAATGAGATAGATGGATGTTGTCCTCGCTGCTACAGTAATTCGTTAGACTACCAATTCAAAAAAGTTGTATATGGCAGCAATATGTGCGACAGATCCATCAGTGCAAGATCTATTCAATGATGATTTTAGTTTTGATGAAGCAGAATTTTATTTAATTTTTTTTTTGTATTTGATATCTTGGATAACAAAGAATAATATGACTACTCACGTATAAAAGAGGTTATGAAGTATTGTTATTGATTAATAGAAACTCACATGTATAGTTATAGATATTCCTAATAACGCAAATATTTTTTAAAACTAGAAAAAAAATGGTATAAAGTCATACTAAACCTTCATGTTCCAATTTTGGAAAATTTGTCAGAAAATATCTTTTAAAATATTTTTGGTGGGAAAAGATCTGTAAAAAAATTATGAAAAAGGGACCTATAAAAATAAAATCGTTCTTGTAAAAAAAACATAAATAAAAACATTACAAGAAAAGACTTATTTAAAAAATTAAGCAAAAAGGAACCTAAAAAAAATTCTATAAGAATAGACCTTTCTCGTGCTATTGTTGATGTTGCTCACCTTTCTCCTCGCCGCGTCTTTACCCTACTATTTTCTCAGTCATTTATCCTCTTTTCGAGCATATTTCTTTCATAAAAGTTGTAGATCTAAACAAAAACATGAAATCGGCCCATGAATTGTATAATTTTGAGTTATTTTGTAGTAGTCATGCCCTGTGAACTCAACAACAAAAGTTTCTTCTCAAAGTTATTACTTTTTAGGCCTTTTTTGCAAAAAATAAAAATAAAAAATGAATGGTTGGTCTTTTTTTTTTGGTAAGTAAAGCTGACATTAAGCACGAAACAAGCATACAACCTAAACCATGCAAATGAACGACATCCCTACTAGGTAGGCATTCCACTCATAAGCATGCAACACAACTAAACTGGGACAAAACCAGTATTACAAAGTTTCCAACCATAATCTACAAGACCAAGAGATTTTACAAGTATTCAACATTTGACTCCTAGCCTTAGGACAAAATTGTGTCTTTTGAACAATAGCTGCCACAGTGGGTACTTGGTTCCTCCAATAAGCATGCATCATTCCTTGCTCCCCAAAGCTGATACAAAGTGGCTGCACAAGCTGTAGCTAGAATATCTCGTTGAGCCAAAGAGAAACCCCTGCTCCTCTAAAGCCAACTCAAAAGTGCAACCATTGTGCCAACTCGAAGCTGCACATGTAGCCAAGCACCAACAGCTGCCCAAAGAGCCTTACTCAAGATGCACTCCAAAAATAAATGGTGACGAGTCTCAATAACCTGCCCACAAATGCAACAGGAGTCATTAGGGCAAATCCCAAACTTATGCAATCTGGCTTTGACCTGTAACCGCTCCAACACAAGCAACCACCAAAAACACTTATGCTTAGGCATAGAGAGCCGATTCCATACTATATGAGACCAGCTGTTCCTATCACCTTGTGCTATACAGTACCTATACCCCTTCCGAATGGAATAAAACTGAGAAGGTTGAGGCCACTAACTGCTATGCTTCAAAGTTTTAAGTTTGTCCTTAGTCTGACACATGAATCTCCACACCCAGCTAGCTGTAACAGGTGGAGTATACTCCCACCAATCATGATTCTTTAAGTACACAACATGAACCCAACGAACCCAAAGAGTGTCCTTCTTTTCACTAATTTGCCAAATCAACTTACCAACAACCAAGGTATTCCACAAGCTCAAATTCCGAACCCCAAGCCCACCATGTTTCTTAGGCTTGCAAACATCATTCTAGTTAACATATCCCCTTTTCTCACCATTGATATGACCCTGCCAAAGAAATCTCCTACAAATAGCATTAATTTTATCCAAGACTCCCTGAGGCAAAATAATAATCTGCATCCAGTAAGTGCAAATACTCATCAAAACAGCATTAACCAATTGCAATCTCCCTGCAAAGGATAGATTCCTTGTTTGCCATGTCCGGATTCTGCAAACCATCTTATGCACAAGAGCATCACATTCATGAATAGAGATTCGCTTACTGCAAATAGGAGCTCCAAGGTATTTATAGGGCCAAGTTCCCAAGGTAAAACCAGTTTTGCATATAATCAATTACTCAATATCATGTTGTGGCATATTAGAAAAGTAAACCTCAGACTTAGAGTTATTTGCCTGCAACCCAGAAGAGAGCTCAAAAAACCTCAAAGCTTTGACCAAAGGAGCAACACTTCTCAAATGACCCTTACAAAAAAGTATAAGGTCATCAGCAAAACATAAATGGTTCAAAGCTAAAGACTTACATCTGGGATGGAACTGAAACTCATGCTATTTCCCAACATACTGAAGAGTTCTGCTCAAATACTCCATACACAGGACAAAGAGGAAAGGAGAGATGGGATCACCTTGCTTTAAGCCCCTACCAGCCCCAAAGAAACCATGACAAGCACCATTAATAAGGATAGTAAATTTAGCAGACTTGATACAAGTCATGATAAGATGCACAAAGTGGGAAGGGAACTGAAAAGCCTGGAGCAGACTTGCTAGAAACGACCATTCAACAACGTCATAAGCTTTCTACAAATCCACCTTGAAAACACAGCCTTTGACATTGTTTTTCCGCTTGTAATGTCGCACAAGATCCTGGCAAACTAGGATATTATTGATAATATTCCTGCCCGCCACAAAAGCACCTTGATTAATAGAGATCAAACTCGGAAGGACCAAACTAAGTCTACTACAAAGGAGCTTGGAAATGACTTTGTAAAGAACTGAACAGCAGGCAATTGGCCTGTAATCAGTCACTTTAGAAGGATAATCCACCTTAGGAACAAGTGTAATAGAAGCACAACAAATTTCCTTTAGTAGTTTCCCAGTTCTAAAAAAATCCGTCACAGCTTGGCATATCTCAGAACCCACAATCTCCCAAGAAGCTTTAAAGAATTGACTCCCATACCCATCACAATCTGGAGCCTTATCTCCAGGGATAGACCAGAAGGCAGACTTGATTTATGTATCTGTGAAATCAGTCCGAAGAAGGTGTTGTTGCTCWGAAGACAGGACAGGTCCTTGATCAATAATTTTGGACTTAACAGGCAGAAAACAATGCTGCTTAACAGACATGAAAGTGGAAAAATGATCCATAAAAGCTTGACAAACCTCCTGAGGATCAGTAAGCCAAATGCCAGCAGAATTCATCACTGTAGTAATCATGTTCCTATTAGCTCTAACATTGACCGTAGAATGAAATAATTTGGAGTTTTCATCACCCTTCTGAACCCAGTCTATTTTAGCTTTTTGTTCAAAAAGGCAATACAATTTTGATGAGCTAATTTATAAGCCTGGTGAGCCTGATACTTTTGGGAAATGAAATCCTTGTTACCTGGATCATTATGCAGAATTGCTGTGCAAGTAACAATTCATGATGTCTTTGCTTCTCGAGGGCTATAACATCCCCAAACACACTTACATTCAAAGCTTTCAAAGGTTTTTTTAAAACCTTAAGCTTCTACTGGACCACAGCAAACATGGCACAACCTGGAATCTGTTGATCCCACACCTCTTGGACAATCCCCAGGAAACTTGGGTGCTTAATCCACATATTAAAAAATCTGAAAGGTTTAAAACCAGAAGCCTCACCATAGATTCTCAAAAGACCAGGACTATGATTAAATTTCCCCCCAGGTAAAAAGGTCACCTCTGCAGTAGGGAACAAAGCCAACCACTCAGAATTAGCAACAACCCTATCCAGCTTTGCCATAACTCTGGTGGTCTCATCCTATTTATTATTCCAAGTAAATATCCTCCCTGAAAACTTGACATTAGTAAGCCCACAATAAGCCTAAGTAGTCCTGAAAGCATCCATAACCTTGGTATCTTTAGTAGTACCAGTTCTTTCCTCAACAGTCAAAGCAGTATTAAAATCACCACCCATCAACGAAGGACCTTTAATACATCCAGCCAAATGTTGAAAGTCCATCCACAGTTTCAGTCTAGCCTCAACACAATTATGGGCATACACAAAAGTACAAAAAAATTGACTACCTCCCACCACAGTTGTGAGATGACAAGTAATCATTTGATTAGTACAAAGAGTAATGTTGACATGAAAAAACTTAGGGTTCCAGAGCAACACCACCTTCCCCGTTCCACACCAAGTAATATTACTAGTCACACACCAACCAGGACAAATTTTAAGGTATAAGGCCCCCAAACTCGAGGCCTTAACCTTTGTTTCCAGAAGGCAAACCAACTTGACATGATAATGATGAATCAGCTGCTTAACCAAATTCTACTTGTCAAGTCGATTGAGCCCCCGAACATTCCAGAAAAGGATATTATCCATGGGAATCAAGGGTAGCCAACCCCTGCCCAACTGGATGCACATTATCCACACTAGACAAACCATGAGTTATGACAATAGTTGCATCTGTAAGAGCACCAAAACGATTAACAACAGGAGTAGAGACAGGTACATTAGAAGATTGTCGAGCTTTAGTTGTAACCACCTGAAATCTGTTAACATCTGCAGCAGGTCCAGCAGGACCCAACTGGGAAACCACCGGGGGAGGCACAACCAGTAGTGCCACTGGAGCTAGAGTCTCAGGCATCGGCTTTGGTTGCCACACTCTTTTCACCTTGGTTCTACAATGGTCTGCTGAATGCCCAATTTTCTTACAATTAGCACAGAATTGAGGCTTCCACTCATAATGCATATCATGTTTAACCTCAACATCAATCTCATTAACAAACTCAATTTCATCCGGGAAATCTTGATCAATCTGCACTTCAACAAGTAACCTTGCATACCTAAGTCGACTTTTATTCGTAGTGTATGGGTCAAGTTTAACAAGAGTGCCAATACCCTCAGTGAGCTTAGCTAAACATGAGAAACCCCAATACTTCACATTCAAATTCCTAAGTTGAATCCAAATTGGAACCCTTTTGAACTCCTCAGCCTCGAGATCCATATCAGGGGACCAAGCTTTTACAATTAACGGTTTTCGATCAAAAGTAAAATGGCCCTCAAGAGCAGCCTGCTTCCCCCCTGGGTCCTCAAACCATACCACAATCCCACCATGGCCAACCATCGTAATGAGCATAATACCCATCTTCCTCCAAATCCTTTTAATGAAGCCCTCCAAAACTGAAAAAGGGTGGGTTAGCTCCAAGCACAAAACACACCACAACATTACTCCAGAATTCAAGTTCACCACTAATATCATCATTATCAATTTTAGGTTTATGTTTAGGTTTATGTTTAGGTTTAGTGTTAATCAGAAAATTATTATCCCCCCGCAACACCTTGTTCTTAGACCCCTGTTCCAAGCCACTATGACAGCGCAAATCAGGTTTCACAGCCCCAAATTCTAAGGAATCAGCAGCAGCAAGGTTACCTACATTCTAGGATTGCACCGAGCTCCCGTACCCAACCACCGGATTAGCAAGCTTAGCCTCCATGAACTTTGAAAAATCTAGACGAAGCTTGGTTTGTTGCTGCAATTGCCGAAGGGAAGAATCCGGGTCCTCCGAATCAACAACCACCTCCTCATTCGAACTCACATCCAAATCAGAGGCCCAACAATCATCATTCTCGACATTCATAACCTCAGTCAAAATCCCTTTGCCATTGATTTTGGAGTTATACCGAGATTTTTGTGTTAGATTTTTAGAACTGACATTTGTACGCTTTGAATCGCTATTCGAAAATCCAGATTGCTTAGCCTTCCCCCCATTCCCCCGCTGAGATCGAGTCCTAATCTCACAATCAATGGAGGACTCAGAGAGAAAAGCCCTAGAGAGGGTCAAGAGAGAGAGAGAAAAACAGCTAAAAAAATTCAATTCTTCATTTTCTATCCCTCTTTCTCTAACTGCGTGCAATCAATACACAAAATGTTTGGTCTTTGTTCAAAAAAAATGTTTTAAAAGGTGTTTTCTAGCAAATTTTTCTCCAAGTTTTTTTTATATAAAAAAACATTCCCAAAGTAAAACCAAATGAGAACCACTATTACTTTGTAATGGTATTACGTGGGTAACTACTTATATTAGAGCAATAGTTCCCCTCTCGCTTCCATTTTTTTTCTCACCAACACAACTTTACTGTTCTCCTGTAGTCCTATAGTCTTGTACCACTATACCACCACTCTTGTAGATACATATATTTGTCTGCTTTGTAAGGCCAATGATATCACAATACCACGATACGATAGGTCAAATTCAAAAGAACAATAGCTTCAAACAATGCCTATAATTTCAATTTGCAAAGTCGAAAACCCTTTTTAATACTTATAGTGTTCAAAAAAATGATATTTAATTTCCAAATAGTTTTATCTTATTTTTAAACATTTTCTAGAATTCTTCAGATTTTTCTAAGAATTTTCAAGCATTTTTTGAATTTTCAACCATTTTCTTGATTTTTTTTAAAACATTGTAGAATCATCAAAGCAATTCCATCACAAAATTTTGACACAATGTCGTATTTGTTCATTTTTTCCGTAATTTCTAACTTTGTGGAATTTTGTATACAATTTACATTAAAAACACGAGCACAAGTGAAAAAACGCGTAAAACGAAGTGTTCTAGAAGGTTCCATGAAATAAACCTAGACATGAGCCTTCCCCCTTTCTACTAAGTAAGGAAAGTAACATATCAAAAAATCACGACTAAATTCAAGCACAATCAATTAGAAACATTTTTTTTGAAATATCGTAAGGAAAGCGGCCTCTTGGAAGTCTAATTGCCTTTCTAAGGCATGTAGATTCACCCTTGCAAAAGCTGCACTAAAGTCAATTCCTATCTACTATATGAAAGGGTTAATGCTCCTAAAAAAGTGGCAGATTGCATGAACCAGATTATGTCCTGTTGGAATTGAATGGGAAGTGTAGTGGCTTTGGTATTGATTTAGTTTAATGTTTTGTTGATGTTGGAATGAAAAATAGGAGGAGATTGATTTACTGTAAACTACTTTTTGTATTTGATGACTTGGATTACTCACACATATTCACCTCCATGCATTACATTGCATATATATATATGTATATATATATATATAT
The DNA here is from genome assembly GCA_008642245.1 of Bassia scoparia. Lineage (NCBI taxonomy): Eukaryota > Viridiplantae > Streptophyta > Magnoliopsida > Caryophyllales > Amaranthaceae > Bassia > Bassia scoparia. The sequence continues at coordinate 22,104 of SNQN01004379.1, forward strand.
ATATATATGTATATATATATATATATATATATATACCAACATATGTCGGTGGTAGCTAGCTTGCACCAACTTAGCTTCTTACATAATTTTGACTTAAGCTAGATTATTCTAGGTAAGTTTCTTAAGCTAGATTTTTTTACTTGCTAACTCTAGACTAGTCTATACATGAGATTTTTTAATAGATATTTGATAAGAAATTTCTAGACTAGGCTTAGATATATTTTTCTAGATTTTTCTAGACTAACCATATTCTAACACTCCCCCTTAATATAAAAAATCTTGGACTCCAAGTTGTCTTCTAAATTAAATGAACTTTTCTATCGGAAGTGCTTTGGTGAATATATCTGCGAGTTGCTCGCCTGTCTTGCAAAATTGTAGCTCGATCTCTTGCTTCTCGACCAATTCTCGAATGAAGTGGTGTCGTATCTCGATATGCTTTGTGCGACTATGGAAGACTGGATTCTTGGTCATTGCTATGGCTGACATGTTGTCACAATAYATGATAGTTGGATCTCTTGTTTCTTGTTGTAGATCTTTTAGAATTCTCTGTAGCCATATTGCTTCACATGCCGTACTTGTTGCTGATATGTACTCAACTTCAGATGATGATAGTGCCACTGTTGCTTGCTTCTTTGATGACCATGAGATAGACTTGGATCCTAGATGGAATACGTATCCACTTGTACTTCTTCGGTCATCGATGCTTCCAGCCCAATCGCTGTTAGTGTAGCCTGTAAGCTTGTAATCATTCTCGGACTCGTACATTATACCATAACTCGTTGTTCCTTTGATGTACCTTAGTATCCTTTTGGTTGCTTCTAAGTGATCTTTACTTGGGTCACTCATGAACCTTGAAATGATGCTTACTGCATGAACGATGTCGGGCCTTGTATTTGTAAGGTATATGAGAGAACCGACGAGACTTCGTTAGAGTGATGCATCCACCTTTTCTTTTCCATCATACTTTGAGAGCTTCTCACTTGTAGGCATTGGTGTAGCCATTGGCTTACAATCGCTCATGTTGAATTTTTTGAGCATGTCTTCGGCATGTTTTTCTTGTGAGAGAAATATTTTGCCTGGACTTTGCTTGACTTGCATGCCAAGGAAGTACTTCATAGCTCCGAGGTCCGTCATCTTGTATTCTGACATCATTGCCTTCTTGAATTCTTCTAACATCCTCGAATCAATGTCTCTGTAGATGAGGTCATCTACATATAGGCATAAGACGAGAAAATTTGGCCCTTGGGTCTTGATGTAGAGTGATGGCTCACTTGGGCTTTTTGTAAAGCCTTTGTGGATAAGATATCCATCGATTGCTATTCCAAGCCCGAGGAGCCTGCTTGAGCCCATAGAAAGCTTTTCGAAGGCGATACACTTTATCTTCGTTGCCTTCTATTACATATCCTTGAGGTTGTTCAACATATACCTCTTCTTCTAGCTCCCCGTTGAGAAATGTTGACTTGACATCTAATTGGTAAACTGATAATTTGAATTGTGCAACAAGGGCAAGAACTGACCTGATTGTCTCCATGCGAACAACTGGAGCATACGTCTCGTTGAAGTCGATTCCTGATGGTTGTGAGTAGCCTTTTACTATGAGACGTGCCTTGTGCTTTTGGATAGAGCCATCTTCATTGAGCTTTCTCTTGTAGACCCATTTGAGGCCTATGACATCCTTGTCTTGTGGCTTTTCCACAAGTTCCCATGTGTTGTTCTTCTCTATCATCTTGATCTCCTAATTCATGGCATTGATCCATTTGTCTTCTTGGTCCTCTTCTTGAAAGTTTTGTGGTTCTCCTGCAAATAGTGCCATGATTGCGTGATTGCATTGATAGTCTTCCAAGTAGCCCGGGGGGCGTCGATCGCGATGTGAGCGTCGAACTTCTTGCCTTGGACTTGATTCTTGTGTGGGACTTGATCTTGATTGTGATGTTGGGCTCCTTGATGGTGAACTTGGATTGCTTGATGATAAATGACTTGGGCCTTCTGGAACTTCTGAATTGTTCTCATTCCATTGCCATTGAGCTTTTTCATCGAATATGACATCTCTTGAGATGATCAACTTCTTGGATTCGGGCTGATAGAGACGATATCCTTTAGACTCGTCACTGTATCCAATGAAGATGCATTTTTCTCCTTTTCCATCGAGCTTGTCTCGATTCTCCTTTGGGACGTGGGCATATGCAATGCACCCGAWGACTTTGAGATGCTCGAKCCTTGGTTTCCTTTTGTGCCAAGCTTCATAGGGTGTCATGCTTCTTAATGCTTTCGTGGGAGATCTGTTGAGGATGTAAATAGCTGTATGAACAGCTTKTGCCCAAAAATATTTTGGCAYATTWTTTCCTTGCATCATGCTYCGGGCCATCTCTGCAATTGTTCGATTTCTCCTCTCCGCGACACCATTTTGTTGTGGTGTGTGTCTGACTGTGAGCTCCTTTTTGATGCCTTGCTCTTTGCAAAACTTGTTGAATTCATTACTTGTGAATTCTTCCCCACGATCGGTTCGTAGAACCTTTATGGAATGCCCACTTTGTTTTACTGTGAGGGCTTTGAATTGCATGAAGTGGGATAATGCTTCTGATTTTTTCTCCAAGAAATATACCCACATCATGCGTGAAAAATCATCGACAATCAACAGAAAATATCTTTTTCCGCCAAGAGACAGATTCTTAGTAGGGCCCCATATATCTGCATGGACAAGTTCTAGAGGAACTCTAGCCCTCCAAGTTGAGGCTGGAAAAGGTGATCTATGCATATTTCCATAAACACAACCCTCGCAAATTTTCTTTTCATTAGTGATTGGTGGTAAGCCAATCACCATGTCTCTATTTTTTAACAATTTTAAACTTTCATAATTTAAATGCCCTCTTAAATGCCACAAGGTGGATTCATCCATTATTGAACTTAGGGCAATATTAGACTCCGATTGCATTTTAAGTGGGAAAATTTTATTAGGAGTCATTTTTATAGTCGTGATTATTTTCCCCTATTTCTTATCATATATGTGGCATTGATTATTATCAAATTTTACCATGTAGCCCTTTTGGACTAATTGGCCCACACTTAACAAATTTTGAGCAAGCCCAGGTACACAGAGGACATCGGGGATTAATTTAGAGGAACCATTTTTTGTTTTAACAACAATTGTCCGATTTTTCATTTTTTTCCGTAATTTCTAACTTTGTGGAATTTTGTATACAATTTTACATTAAAACACGAGCACAAGTTGAAAAAACGCGTAAAACGAAGTGTTCTAGAAGTTCATAAATAAAACCTAGAATGAGCCCTCCCCTTTCTACTAAGTAAGAAAGTACATATCAAAAATCACGACTAAATTCAAGCACAATCAATTAGAAACATTTTTTTTGAAATATCGTAGGAACGCGCCTCTTGGAAGTCTAATTGCCTTTCTAAGGCATGTAGATTCACCTTGCAAAAGCTGCACTAAAGTCATTCCCTATCTACTATATGAAAGTTAATGCTCCTAAAAAAGTGCAGATTGCATGAACCAGATTATGTCCTGTTGAATTGAATGAGGAGTGTAATGCTTTGGTATTGATTTAGTTTAATGTTTTGTTGATGTTGAAGAAAAATAGGAGGAGATTGATTTACTGTAATTAGCTTTTGTATTTATGACTGGATTACTCACATATTCACCTCCATGCATTACTTGCTTTATTATTGTATATATATATATATATATATATAGTATATATATATATATATATAAAATATACCAACTATGTCGGTGCTACTACTTGCACCAACTAGCTGCTTACATAATTTTGACTAGAATTATTCTAGTAATTTCTCTAAGCTAGATTTTTTACTTGCAACTCTAGACTATTCTATACATGAGATTTTTAATAGATATTGATAAAAAATTCTAGACTAGCTTAGATATATTTTTAATTTTTTCTAGACTAACCATATTCTAACATCCCCTAATATAAAAAAATCTTGGACTCCAAGTTGTCTTCTAAAATTAAATAACTTTTCTATCGGAAGTGCTTTGGTGAAATATCTGCGAGTTGCTCGCCGTCTTGCAAAATTGTAGCTCGATCTCTTGCTTCTCGACAATTCTCGATGAAGTGTGTCGGTATCTCGATATGCTTTTGCGACTATGGGAAGACTGGATTCTTGGTCATTGCTATGGAGCATGTTGTCACATAATATAGTGGATCTCTGTTTCTTGTTGATCTTTTAGAATTCTGCTGCCATATTGCTTCACATGCCGTACTTGTTGCTGATATGTACTCAACTTCAGATGATGATAGTGCCACTGTTGCTTCTTTGATGCCATGAGATGCTTGATGCATACACAAAAGTACAAAAAAATTGACTACCTCCCACCACAGTTGTGAGATGACAAGTAATCATTTGATTAGTACAAAGAGTAATGTTGACATGAAAAAACTTAGGGTTCCAGAGCAACACCACCTTCCCCGTTCCACACCAAGTAATATTACTAGTCACACACCAACCAGGACAAATTTTAAGGTATAAGGCCCCCAAACTCGAGGCCTTAACCTTTGTTTCCAGAAGGCAAACCAACTTGACATGATAATGATGAATCAGCTGCTTAACCAAATTCTACTTGTCAAGTCGATTGAGCCCCCGAACATTCCAGAAAAGGATATTATCCATGGGAATCAAGGGTAGCCAACCCCTGCCCAACTGGATGCACATTATCCACACTAGACAAACCATGAGTTATGACAATAGTTGCATCTGTAAGAGCACCAAAACGATTAACAACAGGAGTAGAGACAGGTACATTAGAAGATTGTCGAGCTTTAGTTGTAACCACCTGAAATCTGTTAACATCTGCAGCAGGTCCAGCAGGACCCAACTGGGAAACCACCGGGGGAGGCACAACCAGTAGTGCCACTGGAGCTAGAGTCTCAGGCATCGGCTTTGGTTGCCACACTCTTTTCACCTTGGTTCTACAATGGTCTGCTGAATGCCCAATTTTCTTACAATTAGCACAGAATTGAGGCTTCCACTCATAATGCATATCATGTTTAACCTCAACATCAATCTCATTAACAAACTCAATTTCATCCGGGAAATCTTGATCAATCTGCACTTCAACAAGTAACCTTGCATACCTAAGTCGACTTTTATTCGTAGTGTATGGGTCAAGTTTAACAAGAGTGCCAATACCCTCAGTGAGCTTAGCTAAACATGAGAAACCCCAATACTTCACATTCAAATTCCTAAGTTGAATCCAAATTGGAACCCTTTTGAACTCCTCAGCCTCGAGATCCATATCAGGGGACCAAGCTTTTACAATTAACGGTTTTCGATCAAAAGTAAAATGGCCCTCAAGAGCAGCCTGCTTCCCCCCTGGGTCCTCAAACCATACCACAATCCCACCATGGCCAACCATCGTAATGAGCATAATACCCATCTTCCTCCAAATCCTTTTAATGAAGCCCTCCAAAACTGAAAAAGGGTGGGTTAGCTCCAAGCACAAAACACACCACAACATTACTCCAGAATTCAAGTTCACCACTAATATCATCATTATCAATTTTAGGTTTATGTTTAGGTTTATGTTTAGGTTTAGTGTTAATCAGAAAATTATTATCCCCCCGCAACACCTTGTTCTTAGACCCCTGTTCCAAGCCACTATGACAGCGCAAATCAGGTTTCACAGCCCCAAATTCTAAGGAATCAGCAGCAGCAAGGTTACCTACATTCTAGGATTGCACCGAGCTCCCGTACCCAACCACCGGATTAGCAAGCTTAGCCTCCATGAACTTTGAAAAATCTAGACGAAGCTTGGTTTGTTGCTGCAATTGCCGAAGGGAAGAATCCGGGTCCTCCGAATCAACAACCACCTCCTCATTCGAACTCACATCCAAATCAGAGGCCCAACAATCATCATTCTCGACATTCATAACCTCAGTCAAAATCCCTTTGCCATTGATTTTGGAGTTATACCGAGATTTTTGTGTTAGATTTTTAGAACTGACATTTGTACGCTTTGAATCGCTATTCGAAAATCCAGATTGCTTAGCCTTCCCCCCATTCCCCCGCTGAGATCGAGTCCTAATCTCACAATCAATGGAGGACTCAGAGAGAAAAGCCCTAGAGAGGGTCAAGAGAGAGAGAGAAAAACAGCTAAAAAAATTCAATTCTTCATTTTCTATCCCTCTTTCTCTAACTGCGTGCAATCAATACACAAAATGTTTGGTCTTTGTTCAAAAAAAATGTTTTAAAAGGTGTTTTCTAGCAAATTTTTCTCCAAGTTTTTTTTATATAAAAAAACATTCCCAAAGTAAAACCAAATGAGAACCACTATTACTTTGTAATGGTATTACGTGGGTAACTACTTATATTAGAGCAATAGTTCCCCTCTCGCTTCCATTTTTTTTCTCACCAACACAACTTTACTGTTCTCCTGTAGTCCTATAGTCTTGTACCACTATACCACCACTCTTGTAGATACATATATTTGTCTGCTTTGTAAGGCCAATGATATCACAATACCACGATACGATAGGTCAAATTCAAAAGAACAATAGCTTCAAACAATGCCTATAATTTCAATTTGCAAAGTCGAAAACCCTTTTTAATACTTATAGTGTTCAAAAAAATGATATTTAATTTCCAAATAGTTTTATCTTATTTTTAAACATTTTCTAGAATTCTTCAGATTTTTCTAAGAATTTTCAAGCATTTTTTGAATTTTCAACCATTTTCTTGATTTTTTTTAAAACATTGTAGAATCATCAAAGCAATTCCATCACAAAATTTTGACACAATGTCGTATTTGTTCATTTTTTCCGTAATTTCTAACTTTGTGGAATTTTGTATACAATTTACATTAAAAACACGAGCACAAGTGAAAAAACGCGTAAAACGAAGTGTTCTAGAAGGTTCCATGAAATAAACCTAGACATGAGCCTTCCCCCTTTCTACTAAGTAAGGAAAGTAACATATCAAAAAATCACGACTAAATTCAAGCACAATCAATTAGAAACATTTTTTTTGAAATATCGTAAGGAAAGCGGCCTCTTGGAAGTCTAATTGCCTTTCTAAGGCATGTAGATTCACCCTTGCAAAAGCTGCACTAAAGTCAATTCCTATCTACTATATGAAAGGGTTAATGCTCCTAAAAAAGTGGCAGATTGCATGAACCAGATTATGTCCTGTTGGAATTGAATGGGAAGTGTAGTGGCTTTGGTATTGATTTAGTTTAATGTTTTGTTGATGTTGGAATGAAAAATAGGAGGAGATTGATTTACTGTAAACTACTTTTTGTATTTGATGACTTGGATTACTCACACATATTCACCTCCATGCATTACATTGCATATATATATATGTATATATATATATATATATATATATGTATATATATATATATATATATATATACCAACATATGTCGGTGGTAGCTAGCTTGCACCAACTTAGCTTCTTACATAATTTTGACTTAAGCTAGATTATTCTAGGTAAGTTTCTTAAGCTAGATTTTTTTACTTGCTAACTCTAGACTAGTCTATACATGAGATTTTTTAATAGATATTTGATAAGAAATTTCTAGACTAGGCTTAGATATATTTTTCTAGATTTTTCAAGATTAACCATATTCTAACATGTCCAATTTTGTGTGGGGAAAAGGAGATGGTAGTAATGGTTTACAACTTCTGAGTTGGGAATGAATGGCTACGCCTAAGGAAAATGGAGGAATAGGGTTAAGATCGATGCTGCAGAAAATTGAACAAAGCTGGTTTTCTAGCAGTTCAAGTCCTAAAGAGTAAATACATCAAGCATGATGGAGTATTGAGATCCTTTAGCTCAGGTTCTCCCATATGGAAGGAATTGCGAAAGGTGTGGGACTTTATTCAATGATTCCTTGTAGTGGGGTATTGGTGATGGCAAGAGGATTATTGTTTTGCATCCCAACTAGTGTGGCTTGGGCCCACTTAGAAGTCTCATTGAGGCACCTCTAAAAAGAGGTGAGGACCAGCTCACATTGCAAAATATAATCTCAAATGGGTTGTTAAGATTAGAAAAGTTATCTTTCATCTACCCTTTGAGTATTGTGGATGCTTGCATCAACTCCTTCACCTTTCATCACCCTCTTTCTGATTATTTCTTCTCAACCTTGGGAAGTAATGGGAAATTCAGCTTCTCAGCTTCCATGCAACTTCTTAGTCCTCACCTCCAAAAAGTTAACTTTCCTTTATTTGGAATTTACCTATACGCTTTACCTCCCAAAATTCAATTCTTCTACTGGTTGGCTGTTCACAATAGATTACCAATACTAATGCTACTTTGGTTAAAAGGAGTTTTATAGCTACTGGTTCTTATTACTAGTGCCGAGGGGTACTGGAGTCTACCTCACATGTGTTAAGGGGTTGTCTCCAAGTTGAGGAAATATGAAGAAAATGCAATGTGAATGAATTTTTTTCGAATGCAACTTCAATGAATGGATGGATAACAATGTGTGATAATGATAGCTTTGAGGGTCCGAATCCTTGGGGATTGTACTTCTCTATGCAAATTTAGGCTATCGGGTTGAGGAGGAATGTTGTAATATTTAGAGGAACAACCTTCCTACCAAATGATTGTGTTAAACTAGCAGAAAATGAAGCCAATTATTGGAAGGTTCATGCCATTCTCAGTAGCAACATTAGTCGGCCGCCTAAAACTATCCTGGGTTTCTAAGACATGGACAATGGGATGTACGTGCTAACCACTGATGCTTCTTACATACAAGGACAGCTTGCAGGCATTGCTGGGGCCTTAAGAATGAGTACAGGAGAGTGGCTATGAGGCTATACGGTTAAGAGGATAGTTAATAATGCCCTTATGGGGAAACTTGTGGCAATCTGGGAGGGCTAAAACTCATTATTTCCTATGGGATTACTAATGTCTATATCCTAACTTATTGCAAGGAAGCGATTCAGCGTCTAACACACCATAATATTCCTCTTGATGCTAATACAAATGTTGTGCTACGGTGTAGGGCCCTAATGTGCCAGTTGTCTGGACGGAAGATTTATCATATTCTGAGAGAACTCAACAAGGTTACAAATGGCATGGAAAGGGAAGCGAGATGAAATAGTTGTGTTCATTTTAATGCTTTAACTATTATATCTGTTATGGCAATATACAAGTCCAACAACAAGTTCAAACAAGCAAGAACACCCAACAACAAGTATAAACTAATACTTATCCAAGAACAAGCAATCAACAAGAGCAACAAGTGAATATAAGAGGAAATTTAAGAGATTTTAGTGAGATAGAGTTACCATGGGAAACCCGAGATCCGGGAGAAAAACCCACCCTTGTAGCACTTTGATTATTGAAGAAGATGAACACACAAATAGACAAGCTCCAATTGTATGAATTGCAAAGCTAAAGCTCAAAATCTATGCTTAAACTTAGTTTAGAGAGTTTGAGCGTATTTGATAATATTTTGTGATACAAAACTGATGATGAGAAAAGAAAAAGAAGTCATATATATAACCGCACCGCTTCACCGCTAAAAAACAGAGCCAAGCCGTAAAATTCCAGAACAGAATGGCGGCCCGCCATCCCAATGGCGTCGCGCCACCAGGATGGCGCCCCGCCACCTGAGTGGCGCCAAGCCACAGTGCCTCTGACCTTTGCTTGCTTCCAGCTTGCTTCCAGAATCAAATGGCGCCACGCCAAAGCCCCTGGCGCCACGCCAAACAGCAGCACAACACATCAAGTTCTTTTCTACTCATCTTCACACCATTTCTACCTTTCAATCTCCCACTTGGAGATAAGTAGACAAACAAATGGAGAAAACAGCTAACCACAATGAAAACAAACAATAATGTACATAAACATATACACCAACTATCATCATCAAAACCAATCAAAGGCACAAAACATCTAAATCAATTAATGTTTGAGACCAATTGAGGCTCGGCATAACCTCAATTTCTCACTAGTCACAACCTTAGTGAGCATATCAGCCGGATTCTTAGCCCCGACAATTTTCACCAAACGCATCGTTCCATCATCCACTAAGCTCCTAGTGTAATGATAACACCGCTTGATGTGTTTGGTCCGATAGTGAAATACAGGATTCTTAGCCAATTGCAAGGCACTTTGGCTATCACTATACAACACACATACATCTTGTTGAAAACCCATCTCAAATAGGAATCCTTTGAGCCATTCAATCTCCTTACCTGCCTCTGACATAGCAACGTACTCAGCTTCAGTCGTAGACATGGAGACACACTTCTGAAGCTTGCTTAACCAACTAATAGTTGTCCCGCCAATAGTAAACACATACCCCGAAGTGATTTTACTTGAATCATAGCATCCCCAAAATTGAGTACCCCAAACAAGGTTCCCATGCCAACTTGGGGTAGAGGGGATAGGGATTCCCAAAATGTGAGGGATGATATGAGTTGGTCCACAGGTAAGAAAGAAAGGATGTTCCCAGGATTATCTGTAGAGAGCCATTGGTTCAATGCCATGCTGAGGTCATGATTGGCGATCCGAAGCAAGGGTCAATATCAAAGGGGGATAAGGAGGTTGAGAAGAGGAAAACCCAATTTTCAGGCCAGAATAAGATTTCGTTACCAGAACTAGTTTCCATCGATCCCTTTCAGAGTAGAGGTCGGAGTGCTACAAAGACTTGTTTCCAAACCAGCGAATCACTTGACTGGTTTTGTATTCAAAAGGTTTGTATGGAGATTATTTTTATATGAATGACTGGACCCATAGTTAAGTGATGTATCAGAGAGACCTTTCAAACCTAATTTAAATAGAGGAGAGTTGGGTATTTACCCGCAGCTGTTTTCCTGATACCTAACCCTCCTTGAGATTTCGGTGTGCAAATAGTAGACCAAGAAATTAGTGGGATACCATTTTTGTGAGGGCTTTGTTTCCAAAAGAAATTGCGATTGATAGAATCGAGTTGCTGTCAAGTCGTTGCCGAAAGTTTTGTAGTAGTCATGGAAAAAGATGGTAGTGCCGAAAGTTGACTTTGAATTAAAACAGTTTTACCTGCCTTAGAGGTGAATTTTGAGTTCCAATTATTTAAATGTTTATCTGCATTTTTGATTAGGAAATGAAAGGAATCTTTATTAAACTTAGCCCGATCAAAAAAGACTCCTAAATATCTCCCCAAAAAAACCTAGGGGGTCATATTGAAAGTACTAGCAAGACGTCGTTTGGTCGGAGTAGGGACTAATTTAGAAAAAACTATAGAAGACTTGTGAAAGTTAATTAACTGACCAAACATATTGGCAAAAGAAGAAAGAATATTTCGAAGATAGGTAACAGAGTTAGTGGTGGCTTTACAGAATGATAAGCTATCATCTGCAAAATGAAGGCAAGGCAGAGGCGGAGTAGAAGGACAGATCTTAACACCTATACCTGAGGTTGGGTGCTGGGATGCACGGAGCAGACTACTGGAAAGAATTTCCATACACAGAATGAATAGGGCCGGGGAAAGTGGGTCACCTTGGCGCAGGCCTTTGGAAGGGTGAAAGATTGTGGTAGCAGAGCTATTAATGAATGGAGAGTAGTTGACTGTGGTGACAGCTGCCTTAATCCATTTGATCCAAGTGGCACTGAATCCAAATGTGGATAATGTAGCCCAAAGGAAATCCCATTCGAGCCGGTCATAGGCTTTTTCCATGTCTAACTTTAGAGCGAGCCACCCCGTACGGTTTTTTAATTTAGTAAAGAGGTTAAGAACTTCATGGACCAGTAGTATGTTATCTTGTATAGCTCGATTGGGGGCAAAAGCACTCTGGTAAGGGCCTATGATTTTCGTAAGTATAGGGGTAAGACGGTTAAGAAGGATTTTAGAAATAGCTTTGTAGACTGTTGTACAGAGACTAATAGGTCGGTAATGGGCAGCCCGAGAAGGCTGAGGAATCTTCGGGATAAGCGTAATGATAGTATTGTTCAGTTGACGCAACAAATGCCCATGGAAGAAGAATCCACGTATGGCTTTAGTTAAATCATTGCTAATGATATGCCAATATGCTTGAAAGAATTTAAGTCCATAGCCATCCGAACCAGGAGCTTTGTAAGGACACATATCAAAGAAGACACGTTTGATTTCATCATCCGTAATCGGGGCTGTCAGGGCTAGGTTATCTTCCTCTGTGATAACCGATTGGATCCAACTAAGATCAAAGGTACGGGTTGAGGAATGGTCTGATTTGAAACGTTGGTTGAATTCTTGAAAAAATTAGTCTGTCAGATCTTCTGGGGAAGTGACCCATTGGTTGTCATCGTTGTGCAGACGAAATATTTCAGACTTGCGTTTCCGTTCTTTCATCATATTATGAAAGAATTTTGAGTTCCGGTCACCTTGAGTAAGCCATGACTGATGAGCGAATTTACCCCAATACTTCTGGCCAAAATTGAGGAGCGTTTCGCGTTGATTGAGCAGACGATGGAGGTGTTGTTCAACATGGATGTTGAAAGGATTCTGTTGAACTTGAGATTCCAGATTTTGAATTTTATCATGATTAATACTGAGTTTATTTTTAATATTGCCATATTTACGAAAGTTCCAATCTTTAAGCGCGAATTTGAGACTTGTAAGTTTCTTTGCTATGCAAAAGAAGCGAGAGCCCTCATAACGATGTAGCCAATGTCGACGGACAATAGTTTCTGCCTCCTTATCCAAGGTCCAGGCATTTTGAAAACGAAACTTAGAGAGAAGAGGAGTAACAAATGTGGAGGTAGAAAGGACGGAATTCAGAGCAAGAGAAGTGTTCATAGGTTAAAGAAGACGAAGGAGAATTATGGTGCCATAACAGGTTAGCCAAACAACGATCTAAACGCTCGTAGATTAGGTATGGACCCATTAATTTTTTCCATGAGAAACTCATTCCCGAAGAAGGAACATCGCTCGAATTGGTGGCAGAAACAAAAGAACTTAGGCGTTGACACTGGCTGGGAAGAAGTGGGTTGCCCCCTTTTTGTCGATAGAATTTAACATGATGTTATAATCGCCAATAATTAACCAGGGAGAGGATACGGACATAGTAAGGGCAGTAAGATAGTCCTAGAAAAAAGGTTTATCTCTTTCCTGAGCTGGTGCATATATTACAAACAAGGTAAAGGAGAGATCACAAGCTTTGTCATACACTAAGAGTGAACCTAGACGATGTTCCAAAAAATTTACATGGAGGTCAATCGAGGAATTACTCCAACATATCCACATTCCACCACAATGGCCGTTAGGATCAATAATGTGGATATTATCAAAACCAGTAGTACGACTAAGACGAGTACTATTGAATGAGATAACATAGTTTCCATAACGATTAGAATATRGGGTTGGAATCTTTTACGGAGGTAAATTATTTCACTAAGTGTTTGGGGTTTCTTTGCCCCTTGAACGTTCAAACCAATAATTTTCATGAAATGGTAAAAGGATAGTAATAGTAACAACCTGAAAATATGAAAATAGCAATAGGACGGATAGGAAAGAATTAAAAAAGGCATGTAATCGAAAAGTCACTCCAGAGGACGCAGGGGAGAGACAAAATGTGTTATAGCTCAAGGATAGAGAGTAAGTGTTTAGCAAATGGAAAAAAAAATACATGAATAAAGAACCAATTAAATAAGGGGGGACAAGAATTAAAGTATATAGTTTGTATGTATAATTAATAAAACATAGAGGTGTTAAGAAAATCAGATAACGAAGTAGAATAAACAAACATGGGTGGAGTAAGATAACAAAATTTATAAAACAATAATATTGGCAGAAAAATACAAAAGTGGAAAGTAAAAGAGGGATGGAAGGTAGGTGCCAAATATACATCCAACATTGGAATAAAATTATAAAAGACCAATATAATGGTAGGAGATGTTGCATGGTCTCAAAATACAGGCAAAGTGAAAAACCAAGTACAAAAACAGGGGCCTTAATAAGTAGACAAAGCAGTAGGCGTAGGGAAGAGGCCATAACATATGGGAGAAGTAAAAAGGAACAAAAAGGAAAAATAAAGCAGCTGGTACAGTAACTTGATCTTGGATCACGGATTAGACTCATTATTAGTTAGCTTTATTTTATATAGTGTACATGCTGAATATTTGTAGGATTAATTATTTCAGTTAGTATTTATTTTGGACTATTTCTTGTGAAGAATCCGAAATTAGTTTACATGTAGACTTTAGTTTGTTAGAGTTATTTATTTAGTTAGGTATATTTTTTTGCTGAGATTTGTTAGGGAGATATTTAGATTTACGCGATGTAGGGTTAGTTTTAAACTAGATATTATTAGGTATTTTAGGAATATAATTAGTTAGATAATGTTCTGGATAACATTTATATCTTCCATAAATATCATTGTTAATTTTAGATAATTATGTTTGTATTATAAATAGGTTCGAGATTCTATTAATGAAATTTCAGTTCTGTCAATGTCAATTAATGCCTTTGTGTAATTAGACGAAAACTAGTGAGTTTTGTGGTTTCGGTTCGGAATTCCACTTGATTAAGTACATTGTGGTTTGCTTCTTGGAGCGGTTTTCCACTTTGTGAGTTAAGATCTTCACAATTCTGTGGTTGGTCCGGGAGTTTGAAGTATTTTTCGTTCGTTTTATTCCATACCTTTGGGAAAATATCCCTTCTATTCGTGTCTTTATTTTTCGTGGTATTCAGGATTGTGAGGCATATCGCTTATAAACCCATCAGTACCAATAAAGGTTGCAGTAATGGTGGCGGAATGCAAGTCCATTTACTGCCAAACTCTATGTAACATAGAAAGGGCACTGGCATAAGCAATAGTTGATTGAAAAATCAACTAGCAATGTAGTGCATCTCAATCCATAAACACTCAGAGCTAAGGTGAGTGTCTAAATACAATAAGTAATATAATGACCGGTTTGAGTACAAATCAGAGGCAAGAGGCCTAGGATACAACCAGATCCAGAGCATGATATGGGGAAGGAGCTGTAAATACATGAAGAGAGAAAAGAAGATGGTCCACTCAGAGCCTGTTAAACAAAATTTAAAAACCAGGAGATACAAAGTAGTTAGCAAATATGGGAATGGCAACAAATTAATAGTGACCCTAAATTAAAATCACAGATAATGTAGTACCAAAAACTTATAAGGGATTGTGACTCTTATAAAGAACATAAAATGAAATAGGGTTCAGAAAACACCACTCGTCATTGTGTAACAGGGTAGCTAATGGACTTGAAAACACCCAAACCATAAGCAAGCTTAATAAATGGCAGAAAAGGTTGAACATTACAGGTAAGGGACAAAAAAGGAAGCTGAGGAGTAGTAAAAAATAAAAAGGGAAATTCCCAACGGTAATGATGATCAGTTTTGGCGAAATCCCAATGGTAGTGATGTATTTTTTTTTAATCCCAATGGTAGTTATGAGTTTTAATTTTCATTCCCAATCGTGATTATAAGGGGGATTTTCTATTAAGTAAGTGTTAAGTAGGGATTGATKCGATCATTTTTTTCYAATTCCGACCTCAAATTTGATTATAAAGGATAAAAGTAACCTCGAAAACGTTAAATGAGGTATTTTTCGAACTTATATCGAGACTTGAAATTAAAGCAACCCCCGTATGTAGGTCCAGATTGATCTGGTCAATTTTTTGAATTTCGACCTCAAATTCGACCATAAGGGACAAAAGTGGCCCCGGAAACTAACCTTAAATAAGGTTGTTTTGAACAAAATTTCCTAGCATATAGCCCCCTACTTTACGGAAAATCCCCCATATAATCACGGTTGGGAATGAAAATAAAAACACATCATTACCATTGAGATTAAAAAAAAACACGTCATTACCATTGGGATTCTGCCAAAACTCATCATTACTATTGAGAATTCCCCAAATAAAAAAGGGGTCTAAGGATAGAAAATGCTTATCAACCTGAAAACAAAAGTACACATGTATGGGATATCGTAAGGAAGGACCTATGAGCAACAAATAATATATAAATATTGCCAGAACAAGGGATAAAAGAGAAAAATAGTATAGAAATATAGCAACCTGTTTCAGTACAAGTGAATCAAAGTATACTAATCGTATAGTATACTGTATAGCCTTGGCGAAAAAATACAAAACATGATTGGTGAAATAAATAAGCAGACTATATAAACACTCAGAATAAAGGTATAAAAACATCATCACCCAAGGGGGAGGGACAAATAACCATATTCCGTGATACCCAAATAAAAGCGAGCAAGAAGCAGTGAAGTAAGAAATAGAGATGTAGAGAATTAGGAGTAAAAATAATATAATAGCACATGGCATATGAAAATATGAAAATGGTAAAAAGTAAGCAGCAGAAAATTACTAAAAATGAAAAAGTAATGAGAAAACTGAGAAAATTCCACAGGCTAAGGTAAAAGTAGTTGGAAGACCCGAAAACATGTAGGAGGACAGCTTAAGAGCACACAAATAAGAGGGGGAAAACCATAAAAATTGTAGTAGAACAGGAGTATTGTAACAATGAAAAGACAGAATAAAAAACTTTTAAATTATCCAAGTAGCCAAGTAGGTAAAAAACATAAGGTAAAATGGAGAAATTAGAGTAAATGACAGGAGGCAGCCAGAGAATAATAGTACAACACTTAAGAAAAGAAATGAGGAGGCATGGGAAAAAACACACACAAATACATAATAAAAATAAACCTGATATAACATAAAAAGATGGGAGATAAATCATAGGATGAGCAAAAAATGTGTAATAGCACATAAAAAGTGTTATGTAGCCATTAACTCTAATCTTCTGCAGCAAGCACAGTGATCTATGGTAGCTAGAGAAAGTAAGGAAGGCCACATCAATGGTAGAATTTCTAAAGTTGATCAATAGATCAGAAGAAAGAAAGAGAATGGAAGAGGAGCATGCAAGTACCAGAGAAATAGGAGAGATGAAGCAAAACAACAGATAAATTAATAGAGATGGAGAGAACTCACCAAAATCAAACAATAAATCAAGGGATTTTTCCCCATATACCCCCGAGTTTAATCCTAATAAATTATATACCCCCGTGTTTTTAAAAACAGCTCATATACCCCTCACATTAGAGAAAATAGCCCAAATACCCTTAATGTGGCCAAAAACCGTTAAATAGTTAAGACCGTTAGGATTTTTCTCAATTAACCCCTAATTTAATTTTTTTAAAAAATAATTAAGTCATAAATTCATCATATCTTCTCTCATGAGTCTCATCCATTCAATTCTTCATCTTCTACCTCCATCATTTCTCTCCCATTCCTTCTTCATTGTACCTCCATTATCACCACCAAATCATATTGTAATTTTCAATCAAACACCAAAATTTTCATTGAATCACCAACTCTATCATGAAAAAACACACCAATAGCCACTGGTACCTACGAAGTACGAACAACCTAATAGCACCCACCTACGAACAACCTAGTAAAAGCCACGATACCAGACAAATACAAACCACAAATTCGAACCAGTATTATTCGGCCAACCCAATACCAGACACGCACTCACGATTCAAGCCCCATCCACATTCGAACCACAATTTTCCCAATCATCTAATCTGAATTTTATTATCTCCACTCACAAAACATCAAAAACAAAAAAAGTTTTAGTCCACTGATGTGAATTTTGAGTAGAGGGGTGTGAAAATGAGATCTTTAGTGCCAACTGTAAAGTACTTCGAGCACAAAAGCGTCACCAACAAGCTCATCCCTCTTTCTTCCTCCTCAGCTTCTTCTTCTGCTACTGCTACTCCTAAGATTATCAGAATTTCTGTTAAGGATGATGACGCAACTGTCTACCTCCGATGAGAGAGCGAGCTCGGGTGTTGCCGGATCCGGGTGGTGAGGCATGTGTTTCGAGATTCGGTTCCAGTGGGCCAGCCTAAGGCCCAGAGCCTAGGCCCAGCCCAGGAAGTCGGAGAGGCCGTGAGCAGCAGGCTCAGGGTCGGGTCGGAAAGTATCGGGGGTTCCGACAACGGCCTGGAGAAGTACGCGGCTGAGATTCGAGATCGTGTTATGGCAATAGACAAGTCCAACAACTAGTTCAAACAAGCAAGAACACCCAACCAACAAGGTATAAACAATACTTATCCAAGAACAAGCATATCAACAAGAGCAACAAGTAACTATAAGATGAAATTTAAGAGATTTTTAAGTGAGATAGAGTTACGTGGGAAACCCGAGAACCGGGAGAAAAACCCACCCTTGTAGCACTTTGATTATTGAAGAAGATGAACACACAAATACACAAGCTCCAATTGTATGAATTGCAAAGCTAAAGCTCAAAATTATGCTTAAACTTAGTTTAGAGAGTTTGAGAGTATTTGATAATATTTTGTGATACAAACTGATCTAAAGAGAAAAGCAAAAGAAGTCTATTTATACTCGCACCGCCTCACCGCTTGAAACAGAGCCAAAACCGCAAAAAACCAGAGAGCAGATGGCGGCCCGCCATCCCAATGGCGCCGCGCCACCAGGATGGCGCCACGCCACCTGAGTGGCGCCAAGCCACAGCCCACTGCTCCTTGTTTTGCTTCCAGCTTGCTTCCAAAACTGAAATGGCGCTTCGCCATATACCTGGCGCCCCGCTAAACTGCAACACAACCCTTCTTCACCATTTCTACTCATCTCCACACTATTTCTACCTTTCAATCTCTCACTTGGAGATAAGTAGAAAAACAATAAGGAGAAAACAGCTAACCATAATGAAAACAAACAATAATGTACATAAACATATACACCAACTATCATCATCAAAACCAATCAAAAGCACAAAACAACTCAATCAATTAATGTTTGAGACCAATTGAGGCTCGGCACAACCTCTATATCTCACTAGTCACAACCTTCGTGAGCATATCAGCCAGATTCTTAGCCCCGACAAATTTCTCCAAACGCATTGTTCCATCATCCACTAAGCTCCTAGTGTAATGATAACTCCGCTTGATGTGTTTGGTCCGATAGTGAAATATGCGATTCTTAGCCAATTGCAAGGCACTTTGGCTATCACTATACAACACACATKCATCTTYTTGAAAACCCATCTCAAATAGGAATCCTTTGAGCCATTCAATCTCCTTACCTGCCTCTGACATAGCAACGTACTCAGCTTCAGTCGTAGACATGGAGACACACTTCTGAAGCTTGCTTAACCAACTAATTAATAGTTGTCCCGCCAATAGTAAACACATACCCCGAAGTGCTTTTACTTGAATCATAGCATCCCCTAAAATCTGCATCAACAAAACCTTCGAGAACAACCCCTTTCCTCCTCTAGCAGAGAGCCATACTAGAAGTACCTTTGAGATACCTTAAGAGCCATATCACAGCTTCCCAATGCTTCTCACCAGGATTTGACATAAATTTACTCACAGCTCCCACTGCTTGTGCAATGTCGGGTCTTGTGCACACCATAGCATACATCATGCTACCGACGGCCGAAGAATAAGGAAAGACAGACATCCTTTTCTTTTCTACCTTTGCCTTTGGGCAATCCTCCTTACTCAATTTGACATCCGATGAAAGAGGTGAGAGTCGAGGCTTTGCATCAACCATGTTGAACCGCTTTAGCACCTTCTTAACATATTCCTCTTGAGACAACCTCAAAGTACCRAATGAAATATCTCTAGAAATTCTCATGCCAAGTATTTGCTTTGCCTCACCCAAGTCTTTCATCTCAAATCTCAATGACAATTTTTCTTTCAAACCATTTACATGTTCCATGCTATGTCCCGCAATAAGCATATCATCTACATACAAAAGTAACTAGATATAACCATCTTCATACCTTTGAAAGTAACAACAATGATCGCCATCTGTCCTCACGAACCCATTGCTTAGCATGAATTTATCAAACTTTTTGTACCATTGTCTTGGAGCTTGCTTTAACCCATCATAGACTCCGTTTCAAGCTTGCACACAAGCCTCCTTAACTCGGAAGTTTTGAAACCTTCCAGTTGCTTCATGAGATCTCCTTATCCAAATCCCATGTAAAAATGTCGTTCTCACATCCATCTGCTCAAGGAACATGTTCTCAGCAGTCACGATCGAGTAGTATCCTTATAGAAGAGAGCTTCACCACCGGAGCAAAGATCTCGTGAAAATCAATGCCCTCTTTCTGTGAGAAACCTTAACTACAAGCTAGCTTTTTAAACCGAACATCACCATCCGAGTTCATCCTTCTTTCGAAAGATTCATTTGCACATAAGAGCCTCTTGCCTTTGGCAAATCAACTAAACCCAAGTGTCGTTCTTAGAAACAATGAACTCATTTTTTCGCTCATTGCAACGCTCCCTTCTTTGAGTCACCAACTTCGTTGGATTCAACATAAATTCCGGCTCCACCAGAATTTGTCAACAACAAGCAATTTGCCGATGGAGAATACTTATTTGGTGCCCTTGTGACCCTTGTGGACCTTCTTGGTGGAGTAACATGTGATAATCCTGAATCTCATCATCATCTTCAATAGTATGCTCATCAACCTCCGAATCAACTCGAACTTGAACCACCGGAGTAATGATCCCGCTGTTGAGGAGATAGTTGCTGAGTTGGAACATCAAGTACTTCTTCTACCTGCTTGGCCACCAATTCTAGCATTAGGATTTCCCTATCCTCAACGAACTCCTTCTCATGTCCATGAAGCTTTCTCAGAAGATTTCCCACAAAGTTGTTTTTAATTACAATGAACTGTCATCAAAGTAATGTCACAAATGCCTAAGGACCTTTCGCCCTTTGGATCCCACAACCATAACCAATTTCGCTACCAACACCCAATAAGTAGCATTTGATGGCCTTTGGGTCAAGCTTGTCTCTTTCTCGGATTGCAAATAGGCTACACATCCGAAAGTCTCTTCAAATGCGAGTAAGAAACCTCTTTTCCACTCCATTTCTTCTGGAATAAGAAATCCAACGCACGAGGGGACTACGATTTATCAAATAACCGCAGCATTAACTGCATCCGCCCAAAAACATTTAGGTAGACCCGCATACAACCTCATACACTTGCTCTCTCAAGTAAAGTCCTATTCATCCTTTCAGCGACCCATTTTGTCGAGGCTTGCCATGAACCGTCCTCTCCAAAACAATGCCATGTTCCTTACAAATATCATGTAAGCTTGCAACTCATACTCACCTCCATTATCGGACTTGATCGCCTTGATCTTCATCCCCGAAGCATTCTTAACCTCCGCCTTCCAAGTCTTGAACCTGTCAAACACATCAGACTTGTGCTTCATGAAGTAAATCCATATCTTCCTTGTTGAGTCATCAATGAAGGTGACAAAATAGTGAGAACCGCCAAGGGATTGTATGGGATATGYACCCCACACATCAGTGTGCACTAACTCTAGCTTCTCCTTCTTCAAGGACCGTTGGGTTTTTGTGAAAGAAACTTTCTTTTGTTTGCCAAAGACACAAGTCTCACTAATTTCCATGTCGACTGATTTCAACTCCGACAACTTACCCTTTGAAGCCAGCATGCCAAAGCTTGGAATCACAACTTGCAGTCGTAGCCACCATGTTCGTACACCCTAAGGTAGTGTACAAGGTTCCAGTTTTAGCGCCCTTAGCAACCACCATGGCTCCTTTAGACACCTTCCAACTTCCCTCACAAAACATGACTTTATAACTGTTTGAGTCTAATTGACCCACCGAAATCAAATTTTTCCTTACCCCGAGAATGTATCTCACGTCCTCTAGCTTCCATGAACTCCCACTTGAAGTCTTGATCGTCACATRTCCCTTCCCCTCAATGTCTAACGCATTGCCATCCGCAAGATAAACCCTTCCAAAGCTCCCACTCTTGAAGTTTTGAAAATACTCCTTGCACGGAGAAGAATAAAAGGATGCACCCGAATCAAGTATCCAGTTTTCAATTGGACTGTCCACGCTAAGAACCAAGACATCATCACCCAAATCACCACTCGAAGCTACACTAACCAATGAAGTCCCAGCCTCCTTGTTATGTTGCCCCGAGCCTCCCTTCTTCTTGGGATTAGGACATTCCCTTTTGGTATGCCCCTTTGTACCACAGTTCCAACACACAATCCCAGATTTTGACCTCGATTTACTCCTCCACTTACTCTTCGAACGACCCCTTGAGCTACCTTTTGCTTGCCTCCCCCGTTCCCCCTCAGTAGAATAGACACCACTAGACGACTCACCCGACTCTCTCCTTCTCAAGATTTCACTTAGGATCAAGTCTCTTACGTCTTCACACTTCAACTTTTCTTTCCCCGAAGAGTTTCTTATAGCGGAAACCACCATGACCTAGGTAACGAAGATAGCAAAATCAAGGCTTTCACCTCATCCTCAAACTTTATGTCGACCGATGATAGTTGGGACAAAATCGAACTAATCTCATTAATGTGTTCGGCTGCGGAACCACCATCATTTATCCGGTCATCAAACAAACGACGCATCAAGAACACCTTGTTGATAGCGGAAGGCTTCTAATACATGTTCGATAAGGTGCTAAGCACCTCCTCCGTCGTAGTTATGTCCTTAACTCCATAGGCAACACTCTTGCTCAAAGTTAATCTAATCACTCCAAGTGCTTGTCTATCTAGCACTCTCCAATCCTCCTTTTTTATACTGTCCGGCCTCTTGCCATCGAGAGGTAGATGAAGACCCTTTTGATACAAATAGTCCTCTATTTGCATCTTCCAAATGCTAAAGTCTTTCCCATCGAACTTCTCAATTTTCATTTTGTTCTCCTCCATCTTAATTTAGGGTTTAACAATTAAGGCTTCCAAATTACAATCAACAATTCAAACCTCAAACACATAAATCAACAAACTACAAATTGAACTCAAACAATAAGCCACAAACCACCAAAATTAAACCTGGCTCTGATACCAATTGTTATGGCAATAGACAAGTCCAACAACAAGTTCAAACAAGCAAGAACACCCAACAACAAGTATAAACCAATACTTATCCAAGAACAAACAATCAACAAGAGAAACAAGTAAATATAAGAGAAAATTTAAGAGATTTTAGTGAGATAGAGTTATCGTGGGAAACCCAAGAACCGGGAGAAAAACCCACCCTTGTAGCACTTTGATTATTGAAGAAGATGAACACACAAATACACAAGCTCCAATTGTATGAATTGCAAAGCTAAAGCTCAAAAACTATGCTTAAACTTAGTTTAGAGAGTTTGAGAGTATTTGATAATATTTTGTGATACAAAACTGATGATGAGAAAAGAAAAAGAAGTCTTATATATATATTCCAGAACAGAGCCAAGCCGCAAAATTCCAGAACAGAATGGCGGCCCGCCATCCTAATGGCGCCCCGCCACCTGAGTGGCGCCAAGCCACAGTGCCTCTGACCTTTGTTTGCTTCCAGCTTGCTTCCAAAATCAAATTGGCGCCACGCCAAAGCCCCTGGCGCCACACCAAACAGAAGCACAACACATCAAGTTCTTTTCTACTCATCTCCACACCATTTCTACCTTTCAATATCTCCTGCTGGAACTATTAACAATTTGTATTTGGAGCACTATACTACATTATTTACCTATAGTAAATGGTTAAAACCGTTGCCTGAGAGGCTATTAACCGTTGCATTAGGCCTAAAACAACGGTTGGAAACCGATACATTTTGTTGTCGTAGGCTTAGGCCTATGGCAACGTTTTTTTAATCTAAGGCAACGGTTCTATTTAACTGTTGTCATAGATCTAAGGCATTTATAGATATCTATGGCAACGATTATAGCATAGTAGATTCGTTGCTTTAGCTATCTATGGCAATGGTTCTAACTGTTGTCTCAGATTTTTGTCTACGGTTTAAACCGTTGCTTTAGATCTATGGCAACGGTTTAGTTTGATATAACCGTTCCTATATCACTCTATTGCAACACTTTTATTTGGTGACTAATGTAAAGATTTCTATTCTAGGAACAATTGCTTTAGGTTTTTATTGAACATTTTCCTTTTACCAATTGCAACGGTTGGCATTTAACAACCGTTGCATTAGGTAAACCCAATTTTTTTTAAAAAAATATTAATTTTAGGGATTTTTCCTCAGGTACCCCTGAGGTTAGGCTTAATTACTCATGTACCCCTCAGTTTTTTTTAATTCCTCAAGTACCCCCGAGTTTTAAAAAAATGGATCAAATACCCTTAATGACCCAAAAACCGTTAACTTTTCTAACACCGTTAGTCAGTAACCCCATTTAACCACTAATCATTCCAAAAAAATGGAGCTTCGTACTCGGCCTCGTTGTTAGATGTTTGGAATTTTAACTGCATAGCATATTCGAATGTAACTCCTTCTACGATTTGAACAAGATTCCTGCCTCACAGCCATTTTGGGTGGATGAACCGTCTACAAATAATGTCCAAACGTCGCTTGACGTTTCAGCTGGGGGAGGCTTGGTCATTTCGACGATGAAATCCGCTAGGGCTTGCCCCTTTATGGTCTTCCTTGGTTCGAACTCTAGGTTAAACCCATTCAATGGTATCGCCCATTTCAACATCCTTCCCGAAGACTCTAGTTTGGTCAATGGTTGCTTTATTGGCTGAACAGTGTAGGCAACAATTTTGTGAGCTGCAAAGTCGGGACAGAGCTTTTTGCTGGCCATCAGGAGTGTCAGGCCAAACTTTTCAGATGTGGCATAGAGCATTTCCGTTCCTTGAAGTACATGGCTTACAAAGTAAACCGGCAATTGAGCTCCTTCCCTATCGGCCACCAGCACGGTCGATAAGGCATGTTCCGTGACCGAGAGATACATATACAAAGTCTCTCCTTCCATGGGACTTACCAATCTTGGAAGGGAGTGTAAGTGTTCTTTCAACTTGACAAATGCCGCTTCAGCTTCTTCACTCCATTTGAACTTGGCACTCTTCTTGATTGCCTTGAAGAAATATTGACATTTATCCCCACATCTGGAGAGAAATCTGCCAAGCATCACCAGAAACCCCGTCAGTCTTTGAACCTCCTTTACGTTGCGAGGTGATTGTATGTCTAGAACAGCTTTAACTTTTTCGAGGTGAGCCTCAATACCTCTTTCATCAACTAAGAACCCCAAGAACTTGCCAGAAGTAACCCCGAACACACACTTCTTCGGATTCAGTTTCATGCCAAAATGTCGCAAGGTGTCAAATGTCTCTCGTAGATCCCTGGCATGATTTTCCTTCTTCTTGCTCTTGATGATCATGTCATCAATGTAGACTTCTACATTCCTTCCAAGCTMCTTAGCGAAGATGGTGTTTACACAACTTTGGAAGGTAGCAGGGGCATTTCTTAAGCCAAAAGGCATTACCTTGTAACAATAAAACCCATTGTCAGTGACAAAGGTCGTCTTGTCCTGGTCTTCCTCCTTAAGAGGGATTTGATGAAACCCTGAATAAGCATCAACGAAGCTCATAGCCTCGTGCCCCGCTGTACAATTTACTAGCTTGTCAATCTTTGGGAGTGGGAAGCTATCTTTTGGACAAGTCTTGTTCAGATCTGTGTAGTCCACACACATTCTCCATGTCCCATTTGTCTTGGGAACTAACACCATATTGGCCACCCACTTTGGATACTGGCAAGGACGAATGAACCCAACGACTATCAGTTTTTTCACTTCTTCGTCGGTTGCCTTGCATCGAACCGAACCCAAGGTTCTCTTCTTTTGCTTCACTGGCTTGAAGGTGGGATCAACATCAAGGCTATGCTGGGCAATCTTTGGATCCAGCCCTGACATCTCTTCCGCTGAGAAGGCGAAGACGTCTCTGTACTCTTTAAGCAAGTCCTTGACCTCTTGCCCCAACTCGTCATTCATAGCATCACCTACCTTGATCGTTCTCCCTGGTAAGGTGGGATCCAAAGCGAAGTCCACTTGCTGACCCCCTGGCTCTGGCCGAGAGATGGAAGCGAACAAACCATGGATGGCCATCATTTCCTGGTGAGTGTCATGGACCATCATTACTTCGCCAGACTTTCTTTTCTTGGAGACCCCTTGTTTTGAAGTCTCTGGCACATCATTATCCTTGCCCCCAACAAGTGGCTTGACGGTGGTAAGGTAGCACTCTCGAGCGACTTGTTGATCTCCATAAATTGTGCCAACCTTGCCCTCGTCATTGATGAATTTCATCAACAATAGATGTGTGACCACCACAGATTTAGAAGCGTTGAGTGTCGGCCTACCAATGATGACGTTGTAGGCTGTCATATTTTTTACCACTAGAAACTTGACTCGCAAGTGCCTACAAACGTTTTCTCGTCCCAGTCGAAGGGTGAGAGTGACTACTCCCACTGGCTGAATCATGTCACTGCTAAAACCAATTAGAGGATTATTGCATGGCACCAAGTCATCATCATTGTATTTCAGTTTCTGAAGGCATTCAAAGCTTATGATGTCTGAGGAGCTTCCGGTGTCAATAAGAATGCGACGGACATGCTTATCCCCCACTTTCATTTCGACCACAAGAAGGTCATCATGGGGGGTGCTTACCTCCCCACGATCCTTCTCACAAATGAGAATGTCTGGGAATTTCTCCTATTCCTCTTTATCAAGGAGAACTACTTCTTGTGAAGTCCTTACATAGTCCAGGTGACCCTTGGCAGTTGGGCCTCCTGCAGCGAAACCTCCAGAAATTGTGTGGACGATTCCAGAGTCAGAATGCTCCTCGTTTGGGGCACCCTCCGTAGAGGGAGATTTCTTCAAAAATATCTTTATCAAATGCTTCTTCACCTTACCCTGGTGTGCTAGACGATCAATAGTTCGTTGCAAGGTGTAGCAATCGTCAGTGACATGCCCATGCTCCTTGTGATACTTGCAATACTTGGACTTGTCCCTCTTGTCCATCTCAGTTTTGATTGGGATCTTCGATGTGAACATTTAGACTCACTTCTTTGTAGACTTGGAAGAGGTTTTTTGTGTATTCAACAGTTGGGGTGTACCTGAACTTCCTTTTCTTCCTGGCCGATGCTTTTTGTGATGTTCCCTCCTCTTCTATGTTCCAGGTGCCAGACCTCTTTTTGTCAAACCCACCACTTCGATGCGCCTGGTTGCTTTGATGTTTGGAGGAAGGGGGAGTCACTTTTTCCTTGGCTATATTGACAGCACAGACCTCTTTAGCATGGATCTATGCTTCTACCTCTCTAATCATCTCGTTCAAGCCCCCAACACTTTTCCTTACCATTTGGAACTTGAAGGGACTATCCTCGTCTAGCCCACAATAGAAATTGTCCAAGATCACCCGGTTTGGCAAGTCTCGGATCTGGAGAGTCTCGTTATTGAAGCGTTTTACATAGCTTCTCAAACTTTCATTGGGTCGTTGTTGAATTCTCCCCAAATGCAGGCTGATTTCCTGTTCTTGGCGATGTGCCATGAAATGATGAGTAAAAAGAACAACCAATTCATTAAAATAGTGGATAGAACCTGTTGGAAGACAGCTAAACCACCTTTGGGCCCGCCCCTTGAGGGTAACTGGGAAGTATTTGCACCAAGTCGCATCATCGGCCTGGGTGGTTAGCATTAGATGCTTGTACATCGCCAGGTGATCATCTGGGTCACTGGTTCCATCATAAGCATCAATGGACGAAAACTTGATCTTCTGAGATTGTGTGGCCATGAGGATAGAAGGAGAGAAGGGATGCTTGTCAGTTAGGGAGAGCGCTTGCATCCCCTAGTCACCCCTTGGGATGTATGACCATGACCCCTATCCTGGTGAGCACCGCTTTGGTGACACCCCCCACGTTGGTGGGATCTAACCTCTGGCTCATGACGCTGCGATCTCGGAGTGGCCTGGCCAGATGTGCTGTGCGCAGGACCATGTGTTCTAAAAGAACGATGGGATGGATCCGTGCACACCGGCGTGGAACCAGTTAATTAATGCTCTTCATCATATCGAGCGGCTTGCTTAAGCCTCTTAGTTCTCTTCTTGTCCAGGATTATCCTAGCATCCTGGTTCCTTTCCCTCTTAATCTCAATGATCTTTCGGGCATCCATGGAGGAAGCTTCGCAGTCCTGCTTCCTCTTCTCGATAAGATTCCTGACGTCTTCTGGCTCTTCGCAAGAAGAGATGTCATCTTCCACATAGTCTTCGTCAAACCTATAAGGCCAACCCTTAGCAGAGGTGGCCTTGGTGGCTGTTGTTGTATTGTTAGAAGGCTTAGGAGTGCTACAGTACCTCCTAGTCTGGCTCTTCTCTCGTTCCAAAGGAACGTGCTCTGTGGAAACAAATTTAGCTTTCGGCGTTAGATTCTTGACCCTTATGGTTCTGAGTTTGGGAATGGTAGGAGTGTTAAACTCTAAAGCTTGGGACTTAACAGGAGCTTCACTGCCAGTCACCTTAGACTTGCCTGCCTGCAAGGCTTTCAAGCGGGCATTCTTCGCTTGGAGAGAGTCAAGTCTACGCTTCAGCTCTTCCTGCTGAGAGAAACGCTCCCATATCTCATCCACTCCCTTGCTGATTTCGTCCTTAAGTACGTCATGGGAGACATACTTACTATCCAAGTCTTGGAACGACAAGATGGTATTGTCCTCCAAGCTAACTTGGAAAGTAGAGTTGGCAGCGTTGGTCTTGCCATTTGGATTATTGTCCTTCTCTGAATATGGAGGAGTGATCGTCCTTCGTGTTGTTTGGTCATCTCCTGAAGCCATTTTTGATGGCCTTCCCACAGACGGCGCCAAATGTTGTAGCAAGTAAATTGGGGATGACGTGTCCTGGCTAAAATATTTCTCTAGCTTCTGGATTAAGAGAGGGGTAGAGGCTTCCCTTCAATGCTACCTCTGGAGAGCTGACCTTTTATTGCACAATGGATGTATCCTGGCTACCCCTGATCTCCTGGCCAACAGTTGATTGCTTCTTGCTCCTAACACGTCAAAGCATGCCTGGCACCTGCACTAAGGAGAATAATCCTATTTGGATTATCTCCCCTCCGATGCTTAAGTAAGTATAGAGTTAGGGAAGTAAAAGTCCCAAGCTAGAGAGAAAAAGTAGTGAGAGATGCTCTTAAGTGGTTGGAAGTTATGCAATAAATGCTAAGAGAATGTAGGTGCCATTATGGTGGTTTTAGGGGGGTATTCATAGGCAATCCCTCAAAAACCAAGGCATCCTTTGGATGGGTGACACTTGTCATCCCTCCGTGCTTTCGTGCGTTCCTTACTACCATTTTAGTGTAGAAACGTCGGTTCTCCGTCCCGTTTCGGTCTGGATTAATTTAAACAGTAGCGTTTGCCACGTGGATCGTTTTGACCCAATATTTGGAAGACACGTGGGCAACGATTTTCCGTGCCACATCAATATATATATATATATATATATATATATATATATATGAATCCAATTCTATAGTGTGTCGTAGTTAAAATAATTTTATAAATTTACAAACAAATTTTTTCAGAAATTCAACTCATTTATAAAAAAAACAAATTGAGGTACTTACTTGAAGCAACATTGATTTGGAGAAGGGGCAGCAAACTTAGTCAGAACTCAGTTAGAGGCAGCGACCAAGGCTCGTCAAATCTTGGTCGAATTGAGGGTCGAATTGGAGGAAGCCTAGCGAATTTTATTTGCTATTAGCACAGGCAACACCAGCGTGGGTGAGAGATCGCCAGTGAGGGTGAAAGATCGCTAGTGAGGGTGATAGATTATTGGTGAAGAGGATTGTGGGTGAGTCGAATGGTGAGAAACTAATTAGGATTTGGTGACTATAAGTGAGTTTGAGAGGAGAGGAATGCGAGTGGTGAGCAGCGTGAGTGTTTGAGTGGTAGGGTGAGCAATGTTAGTTTATTATTTTCAAATTAAAACAAAATTTGTTTTATTTTAAAAAAGAATTGCGACTACTTATGTAGTTGCATGAGTCGCTGACAACATTTTATTTGAAATTGAAAAAAAATTCACCCTAGCGACCGACATTTAATCGCAATTAAATCTTGTAGTCGTAA
Source organism: Bassia scoparia (assembly GCA_008642245.1). Taxonomy (NCBI): domain Eukaryota; kingdom Viridiplantae; phylum Streptophyta; class Magnoliopsida; order Caryophyllales; family Amaranthaceae; genus Bassia; species Bassia scoparia. The sequence goes on from SNQN01004379.1 coordinate 51,952, forward strand.
TTTTAGCGACTAAATTTTTGGGTTAGTCGCTAAAATCAATCGTTATACTTGGTTTTTTTTGTGGTTGTTGGGTTCACCATATTTAAAGGAAGCCCTTCAACCCGGACCCATAGATAGGTAAGATGAAAAGGAAGAGTGGAGAATGACTGTTCTGAGTCGCATGGAAGGAAAGTAAAAAGAGAACCATCAAAATTGGTTGTGTGAAGGTTGAGAAGATCATTCTTGTCATCAGAGAGAGAGAGCAATTAAAAACAAAGAATCCTTCTTTTTTTTCAACCTTTACCTTTGGCACCTTGTAGGACGTGGGCCGCGCCCTCAGCGTATAGCGGGCGCGCGGCTTGGTACTACATCGAGGTGCTTGTGCGTGGGCTTGAGCCACGGATCCCGCACGTGAGTGCGTTGGGGTAGTGTTGTCGA
>SNQN01004380.1:38012-49776 GCA_008642245.1 Bassia scoparia
GCTGATTAACAAAAGATTTGACAATTCAAATTTAAAGCAACCTTAAGGCATAAGCTTTCAATTCCTCGTATAAGTGCTTGCATGCTTGTTCCACAACAATAATATGCTTTAACAAAGACTTGCGAATTTCTTGTTTCACGCCTAATAAGATAACTAAGGACAACCGACATTAGGCTCCTGGAATATGGAATTAACAACACATGCCACAACAAACTAGACCACTATTTGCATAGTATTCTGTTAAACAACTCATGTAGTAATATTGCATGCTTAGGGTTTAAAACGAAAACTGTTTGTTGTTGTCTTTCGGACAATGAACTCACAATAACTAAGTAGAGACCGCTAGCTGCAAGGAGGTGTTGTGCACTACTTCAGCTATACCCTTGTCCCCTAATCCAGACCTTTTGTGCACTACCAGACATGGAGTCCTTCGCCTTGTTTTATGCAATTATAGGCAATGCTTAAAATGGGTTCCGCTGCTTCCAAAAAGAAGTGCGGTGGCGACTTCCTTTACTCATTTCGAGTATAAACACACAACTCTAGGCATACTCACAATATGAAAAAAGCAAGAATTAAATTCTAGCAAACGAACGGAGCCGCCCATTAATTGTACTCCCCCGGAGCAGAGGGACCGGACGCATTCGGTCTGGTGACGCCCCGGCGCCCGTACAGTTTTCTGGTTAATTCACTTGGGAGTTKACTAAAGCTATTACCTCTAGTGATGTGTGGGCAATACTAGAATTGTTACACGATTTTAGCTTCCTAAAGACGGCATTGTGTTTTAGGCATCCTGCCTTACACGGAACTTAGGTCGTTGGCACTGAGTTTCCGTTTTCTTGGCATCACGTCTCATATAAGTGTGTTCTACACTTGAGACAAAGCCAGGGGGGCTCGTTTAAGATTGGCGCTAGTGCATTACCTATGTAACCAACACTTAAGCTTGATGCCCATCCCCATCAAGACGCGCGACTGCGTGCAATACAAAGTCGTAATGGTTTAGACCTCCTTTGATCATCACAGCAGGCTGGATGTGTTAATGATCGTTCTAAGCCTAGTCATTGGACCCTCTTGGACACCTAGACTTTTGTTTTTCTTTTGCATATAGGGTTCATGCTAGCGTGACAACGTGCTACGTGCTTTTAAACTAAGGACCCTAGCWTTGCATTCATAAACAAAAAATTCATTGAGTCATGTAACAATCCTCATATAGCAAGTTGATCATTCCTTAGGCATCGTAATATCGAAGTGGTTGTAAACTAGAATCATTAGGCTTCACGTCTTGGTTGAGTCAGACATTTGTAAACGGACGTCAGACCTTTGAACATCGCCTTTTCAAAAAAAAAGAGAAAAGAAACCAAAATAAATAAATAAATAAATAAATAAATAATGACAAAAAAAAGTGAAAAATGGAAATAAAAGGTGTAGGGCTTCACCCCCTTCAGGGGTTGACCTCATCTTCAGTTTCATGGAATTGAGCCATGGAATCCGCATGTGAATGCGTTGGGGTGTGTTGTCGAATTGAGGGGATCGCCACTGTGCCTATACAAGTTAATCACGGACGCCCGAAACATTGTTGCCAAACTAATGGCCCCACAGATAGGTCCAGTAACCAGATTGTGGGTTCGGGGACATGGTACAGACTAGATCTTTGACCCAATCTGCCTGCATGTAGCGGCCTCTACTCGGTCTCATTGTAGTTCTATAAGTCATAATTATTGAATACAAATAGCCTATCGATTTGACCCTGAAGGCGCCCTAACCTAATATTACTAAAAATAGTAGGTTACTATTAATAAAGAAAAATTAGTGAGCTACTTATTCTAAGTGACCACTTTGAATTATGTCAATGTTATGGGTGCCTAAACTGGTTGTCCAAATTATCTGACTTTATGTGACCATGTTATGATTAAGCAAACAAATCTTGTATTATAAAAAGAATTTATTCTCTTACAAAACATAATCACATTATACAAAGATCCACACGGATTAACATGCAATACAAAAGGAACAAGCACGCCAAAACCTAGCCATGTTACATAGATCAACTTAAAATTACTAACTCGGTTTCTAGAAAATTTTAGATTGATTATAGTACTCGAAATTGAATTAAACATAGTGTTGAAATGGGATATTGAACATTGAATATGAGATTGGATTATTCTTGAACTCGAAATTGAATTACAACATATTTTTGCAAACATACAAAGATTGAATAATTTATGAATAGAATTAAGCGATTATGAAATGAGAGTCTCAGAGTTGATACCTTGTATGCGGCAGTCGAAACGTTATTGAATTATGCGCAAAGTGTCAATTGAATTGAATTTGAATTGAATGAAACGATAATGTATTGGATGGAGTTTGGATAAGCTTAGAAGTTTTTTGAAAAGAGCAAAGAGGGAGTTCAGACGTCGTTTTTTTCCTCCCGAAGAGTGAGGCAAAGAGGGTATTTATAGGCACGAAAACCAAAAACGAGCGTATATACGCTCAAAACAAGCGTATATATGCTCAGAGGAGTGTATATACACTCAAAGGAGCGTATATACGCTCGAGTATCCTGATACTCTTTCCCAAATTCGAGTATATACGATCCTAGGAGCATATATACGCTTCATGGAGCGTATATGATGATTGCACACTCATCATAAACCAGATTTCAGGACGGTGGAAGGTACGATGTATTCTAGGCCTACAAGATGCGGTTGCACTTAACGTTAAGAGATTACGGGCATATGATGATTCCTCACTCATCATAAACCAGATTTCAGGACAGTGGAAGGTACGATGTGAAAGCCTTGCTCCGTATCAGTCCTATCTTGATAACATTGCATCCCAGGTAGACGAAGTCGAATATACCTACCTACGGTGCGAAGAGAATCAATTCACAGATGCACTAGCAAAGCTCACATCCATAGTGCGAATTCCGAGTTCAGTGACCCAAATGCCCTTATTCATTGAGGGAAGACAAGAACCAGCATATGTCTGCACTTTAGACGAAACAAATGAGGTGCCCAGCCTTGATCCAGAAGAGCCATGTTACAAAGACATCAAAGTGGGTCGAAGCAGCGTCATATCCTAAGCTCCAAGCTAAGCATGTGGCAAAATTCATAGAAAACAACATCATCTGTCGCWATGGGGTCCCTCATGAAATCATTAGTGACAYCAACACTCACTTTCAATATAAGATTCAGCACCAAAAGTCATCACCGTACAGGCCACAAGCCAATGGGGCAGTCGAAGCAGCTAACAAAATCTCAAAAAAATTATCTCTAAGATGATAGAGAATTATTGAGATTGGCCGCAAAAGCTACACTTCGCTCTATGGGGTTACCAGACCTCTATTCGCACTTCAACGGGGGCTACTCCTTTCTCACTGGTCTATGGTGCCGAAGCTGTTCAACCAGTAGAACTAGAGATCCCGTCTCTAGGCATCGTCCTAGAAAGCAAACTCCCATAAGRAGAATGGGTAAGTGTGAGATTCGACGAGTTAGCTTTGCTCGACGAAAAAACGGATAACAGCCTTGCATCATGTCCAAGCATACCAAAAGCGGGTCGAACAATACTTCAATCAGCGAGTCAAATCACGAAGCATCAAAAAAGGTGATTTGGTTCTTAAAGCACTTCGCAAAACAGTTCAAGATCCTCGAAGTAAGTTTTGTCCCAATTGGGCAAGTCCTTACATTATCAAAAAGATCTTACCAAAAGGTGAAGTTCAACTAATGGACACAAATGGTGATAACTTCTACAGCCTCACCAACTTAGACCAGCTCAAGAAATACTACGTCTAAGGCATACACGCACACTGTGTCTAAGCAACACAATAGCATAATGCGTCAAAACTATGGATGGCCTGATTCCTTATGGGATACGAAGGAAGCCTCACCCTGGGGCTCGGTTACAATAACATATGCCCTAATTGTTTTGGGATTAGCAAGTGAACAACGGTCAAGCGACAATTCGACGAAGATTTCTTCAACATGCTCACAGTAAAAACAATGTATAAAAAGCAATGCAAGTTTGTAATTTATTACTACTTGTAATTAACTTGAGCAACTAAAATACAAAAGGAAACTTCAAGTTCCAAAGTAGTAGTAAGAAGAAGAAGTGGAGGGATTAGAAGGTGATGGCGGGGTGACAAGCGGTGGTGAAAAACATAAAATTGACGAAATACACACTGACAAGATTCGAACCTGCRTTTCTCTCTCTACCTCTTCGTTCTCTCTCGACTCCTCTATCATGGCGAGGACGAAGAATTCGATTGCAAGGGATAGGGGGCGTGAAAATGCTGGGAAAAATGGGAAATCGACTCAGTCTTCWACTCTGATTCCGATTACCTCGAAATCGCAACCTGATTTGAAGGTTGATTTTGAGGGTATTCCTCGTCTGGTGTTTGGTGACGAGGATCTGGAGCAGTTTATAGCTTCGCCAGAGGAATCTATGGCGGAATTGGTTGAAGGATCTCGACGTAAAGCTCAGTTCTCGGAGAGGCTGACTGTGATGAAGGACCTGCATGTTATTCGACGCCCTTCTACGATGGCTGCTTCGTCCTCTCCCCGTTCTGCGATGGTTGCTTCTGGGCTTGGGTTTGCTGATGTGTCGTTGGCGGTGGGGATAGGACAGTCAGCTCTTGCGCCTCCTGTAATGGTGGCTCCTGTGGTGGAGCATTCTTATTCGAAGGGTAAGTCTCCTGTTTTGACTCCCCCTGCACACTGTGATTCTGGTGGTACTGTTCCGACCCTTTGCTTAACTATGGATGATGTTAGGGATGAATTGGACTATTGGACTTTGAGTATTGCTGCTTGTGTTGTCGGTTTAAACCCTCACATTGGGACTTTACTGGGTTTTTGTCACCGCATTTGGGGGAAAATGAATGTTGACAAGGTTGTTCCTGTCAAAAAGGGGCAATTCTTAATTCGTTTTTTGAACATTGAATCTCGTGACAAGGCCTTGAATGKTGGACCTATTATGTTTGATAAACACCCTGTGGTTTTGCATCAATGGGAGGATGGTTTTGAGTTTGGTGATGRTGCCTTTGCACGCTTACCRGTTTGGATTCGATTGRRGGGTCTTCCTTTAAAGTTTTGGGGACAATGTTGCTTGGAGAAGATCACTGGTTTGCTTGGGATTCCCGTGAAACCTGACTCTGCTACTTCTTTGAAGGAGAGGGTTGCTTATGCTAGGATGATGGTTGAGATGGATYTGAAGGYGCCCTTTCCTYAGTRTATCTCCTTTTTTGATGAGAAGGGCATTGAGGRTGTCCAATCTGTGATTTATGAATGGCAACCGGTGATTTGTAAGAAATGTGGAAAGTGGGGACATAAGGATACACAATGCCGACCTCCTAAACAAGTATAGGCCCCTAAGGAGGCTCCAAAGTCTGTTAATGATGCGGGTAATCAGCCAGTTGCTTCCACTGAAACTGCTCAGATTGTTCTGCCCATGGCTAGCTACGGCTCCTGTAGATGATATGGACTCTGGCTCTGCTCCCGTGGAGGCTACTAGTGATGGTGTTGATGGTCATAAATGGCAAACTGTTGGTCCCAGGATGAGTGGGAAACATAATACTCTAGAGTCCGCTAGGGTGGTTTTGACAAGGAACTCATTTAATAGGCTTAATGTGGATTCTCAGTCAGGAGATGGTGTTACTGTGATTCTCTCCTCGGACCTAGGGGAGGATACTGGTCAAGATCATGGATAAAGCTCTCTTTTGGAATGTGCGGAGCCTTAATAGCCCTAAGAAACAGTTGGAGGTTAAAAACTGCATTAATAATAATAAGATTTGCTTTTGTGCTCTGTTAGAAACTCGTGTTAAGTCGAAGAATTTTCCTGCAATTCAGAGGAATCTTTTTCAATCTTGGTGTGTCACCTCCAATTTTGCGGAGGATCCTGGGGGGAGGATTTTGATAGCCTGGTTACCTGTTTTCTTTCATGTAGATGTTTTGTTTTGCTCTTCTTAGATTATTCATTTGCATGTCTTGAATAAGTCTTTGAATCTAGATTTTCTCTGTTCTGTGGTTTATGTTGTTAATGATAGTTCTAGTCGAATCCCCTACTGGCAGAAGCTTATGGCTTTGAGTCAGTGCATCTCTGGACTATGGGTCATAGCTGGGGACTTTAATGCCCCTTTGTTTCTTGATGATAGAGTTGGTGCTCCTGTTTCTCCTGCTGAAATTAAAATGTTCAGGGAATGTGTTAGTTTCTGTGGTGTGCATGACTTGTTTAAGACTGGTAGTATTTATACCTGGAGTAATAAACAGTGTGGCTCAGCCAAAGTTTTGTCAAAGATTGATCGAATTATGGTGAATGATGATTATTAGCTTGTCAGTTTTCCTGACTCTTGTGCTCACTTTCTCCCTGAGCTTTGGCTGGATCATTCTCCTGGTGTTCTGCATTTCAGGAAAGTGCTTACCTCTAGTAGGAAACCTTTCAAGTTTTTGGATTGTTGGACGCTTTCTGAGGATTTTTTGAATACTGTGGAGGATAGATGGTTTATGCCTATTGCAGGTTCTTCCATGTTCTGTGTTGTCCAGAAATTGAAGGGGCTCAAWCTTAGGTTGAAAGCTTTGCATCATCAGTCCTATTCCAACATTGAGGCTTGTTATTACAAGGCCAYAGATCATCTTTTAGCAGCTCAGCGACTGCTKCAATTGAATGTTCATGATGCTCTTTGCAGAGCACAAGAGGAGCAAGCTTTGGCTTCTTTTCAGACAGCTCGAGAGGTCTATTACTCTTTTCTGCAACAGAGGGCTAAAGTTTCCTGGCTTCAGATGGGAGATGAAAACACAACGTATTTCCATAGGTGTATTAGAAGTCATAAATATCAGAAGCGGATTTTGTTTGTCAAGGATGTACATGGTCAGGTTTGTGATACTCAGGAGGGGATTAGTCAAGCTTTCTTGGAGTACTATATGGGCCTATTGGGTACTGTAGAGTCTTATAGGACTCATGTTCATGTTGAGATTGTTCATCAGGGGGACATTCTTACTCCGGATCAGGCGGAGGTGTTCTGCATTCCTTTCACTGCTCAGGATGTGAAATCTGCTATTTTTTCTATTCCTGGTATCAAGGCCCTTGGGCCTGATGGTTATAATAGTACCTTTTTCAAGAAATCTTGGGGGGATATAGGCGAGGAGATTTCCACTGCTGTACTGCAATTAATGGAGACTAGTCACTTACTCAAGCAATTGAATTACACTTCTCTCACTTTGATTCCCAAAGTGGATCATCCTGTATCTGTGTTGGATTTTCGTCCTATTGCTTGCTACAATGTGATTTATAAGTGCATCACCAAAATGCTTTGCAGTAGACTCAAAGGTGTTCTTTCTAGCTTGGTGGATCAGAATCAGACTGGTTTCATTGAAGGGCGGCAGATTATTCACAACATCACTATCATTCAGGACATTGTCTCCAAATATGGCAGACGCAGCGCTCCTAGTAGCTGTTTATTGAAGATTGATATCAAGAAAGCCTATGATTCAGTGAGTTGGAGTTTTTTGGATGAGATGTTAGCAGCTTTCTGCTTTCCTCCTCATTTTCATCGTTTGATTATGCAATGTGTCACCACTCCTTCTTTCTCTTTGAACATCAATGGAGGTTTGGAAGGTTTTTTTAAAGGTCAAAAGGGTTTGCGGCAAGGGGATCCTATGTCTCCTCTATTATTTGTCTTATGCATGGAGTACCTCTCTAGACTCCTTAATTCTCTGGGGGACAATAAGAATTTCAAGTTTCATTCTAGGTGTCAGTCTTTGAAATTAAATCATCTTGTCTTTGCTGATGATTTAATCTTGTTTTGCAATGGTGATAAGGTTTTAGTTGAGCTGCTTCTGAGATGCTTGGCTACTTTTACCTCTGCCTCTGGTCTTGTTGCAAACTCTGGCAAATCGAATATTTATTGTTGTAACATTCCAATGCAGGAGAAGCAGGATATTATTGCTCAGTTTAGTTTCACTAAAGACAAGTTGCCTTTTAAGTACTTGGGTGTCAATGTCAGCAGTAAGAAGTTGTCTATTGCAAATTGCCAAGTTTTGGTGGATAAGATTACAGCCAGGATTAGTTCTTGGAGCAGCAGATCTCTTTCCTACTCTGGGAGAACTCGGTTAGTTAATTCTGTGCTACTCTCTCTGCATGCATATTGGGCTAACATCTTTATTCTGCCTAAAACAGTTCTCGACCAAGTCACTGCTATTTGTAGGAACTACATTTGGGATGGTAAACCCATCTTTTCTAGGTCCTCTCCAATAGCTTGGGACATTATTTGCAGACCAAAGAAAGAAGGGGGGTTAGGAGTTATGAATTATTTCTTGTGGAACAAAGCTGCTATAGGCAAACAAGTCTGGAACATTGCTGCAAAAAAGGATAGCCWTTGGCTCCGATGGATTAACCACAAATATATTAAAGGGCGAAGTTGGAAACGGGCTCCTTGCACTACTTCTGCTCCTTGGACTTGGAAGCAGATTTGGAAAGTGAAGGAGGAGATGAAAATGGGATTCACTGGASATGTTTGGAAGGATAGACCTCAGGGTTATACTTTGTCCAGTGGGTATCATTGGCTCTGTACAAAGCATCCAGATGTTGCTTGGTGTTCTTGGGTTTGGAATAGGTTAAATATTCCCAAACATCTGTTCATTTTTTGGCTGATTCTTTGGGAAAGAGTTCGCGTTAAGGCTACTCTCAAGCATTTTGGGATTGTGCAGGATGCTTCTTGTCCTTTGTGTGGTTTGGAGGATGAAACTGTTCGTCACCTCTTTTTTCAGTGTCATTTAGTAAAGCTTGTTGTGCTTTGCTATCCTCTGTAGTGGCTAGTCCCATTGTTACTAATGATCTTGGCTCTTGCTTATTGAGCCTTCTGCAGACTAAAGGCAGGTTTCGACGAAATATCTTGTTTGCTTGCTATGCCGGCCTTTTATACATCATTTGGCAACAACGGAATCAAGRTGTTTGGTATCATTGCATTAAGGCTCCTTCGGGATGTATCCACCATCTCTTGCATGATGTTAGTATTCGAGTGAAATGTATGATACCTAGGAAAGTGAATCGAGTTCAGTTAGAATGGTGTAAGTCTTTCCTTGATTTGTAATTTGTGTTAGGGTGGGTTTTGGCTTTTGCTTCCCCTTTGGGGTGTTTGTCCTTTGTATTCAGTTTGGACTCTGTGGCTCTTAGCCTTGGGGCTCTYTTTTGTCTTTGAGCTTTTTAATAATACTTACCTTTTTTCAAAAAAAAAAAAGTTCCAAAGTTCACTTATTACATGCAAAAGCGGCTCGCAGGCCAGTCACTTTATTAACTCATTAATAAAACAAACATTAAATTAAACAAGAGTTGTGGAAAAAAGCAATCACTCCTTCCTCTCCTTTTCTTGCTCCTTGGCATCATTTTTCTTTGCACCTGAGCTCTCACCTTTAGGCTTCCTCGCCCATTTGCGTCTCTTGGGTCTATCTTCCACAATGGCCTTCCCTTTTCCTTCAGCATCCCCACGAAGCATCTCTTTGGGCCCAAGTCTTCTTTCAACAAGATTTGAGTCAATCCTCAAAGGAGGAAGTCTTTCAAGCCTACTCCAAACTGGCACCTTCTTAGGACCAAMTCTGTCCTTAGTAGAAACAACTCTAAACTTAGCAGCAGGGGTCTCAATAGAGTCACAGTCCAGTCTCTTACTCTTGCTATGGTCTTTCTGCTCCGCATGTCTTGCCTCTCCACGGATCATCACATCAGTGGCATTCATCCAGACACGATAATGAGCAGAAATCTTGTGGTCACCTCAAGTGTAGAATGGGAATCCGAGTACTTCTCCCACTCTATGGCATTGCCCGAATGCAAACGCTTGTCCTCAAGACGAACCGTGTCATCAGCGGGAATGAGCTGAACTTTCCCAAATTGCCTCATCACCCTTGAAGGGAAATAAAAGATTAACGTGGTCAAGCTAGCCACGCGCACGTATGAAGACAAACGAGTATGCACCATACTCCTAATACCCCACCTAGGGACAGTCCACCTCACGAGAATGCCACGCTTAACAAGGATAAGAATCCACTCATGTTGAGATTTGTTGACATGGACCCTCTTACGAGAAAGGAATCCCTTAGCAGAATATTTGATAGGATTTTGGGGCGCCTTAACAAGGCTAAAACGCTCCATTAGCCAAATCTGTCATTAATAGTAGCATGTGCATTATTTAGTCGTCATATCAACAAACAAGCAATAATATTTGTATAAATGCACTATTTTGCAAATATTCAAACAAAATATTGTACCTGCAGTAAAACAAGGCATCCAGATATGGGCGCATGTGCATCCCTCTTAAGATGGTCGAGCATCATGAACAACCGCATAGGAGTACGACTGGACTCACATTGCTCGACAATAGAAATAATGCAAGCATGACKAACTTTCGGCTTTCCATGAACAAACAGGAAACGTGCAAACAAGCAGATTATAAATTGCACCTCTACGATAAAGGAGCGTATATACGCTGTCTAGGAGCGTATATACACAGGCCCTGCGTATATACGCTCGATTATTCTACGCGTATTTTGCGATTTCCTCCGATCTTATTTCGCATAATACGTGATTTGCCTTGATTTGCGTTGATTCGACGCGCCTAGACACCCTTGCTCCCCAAGCAAGGAGTTCTAGAGTGTTCTAGAAGGTTCCACGTATTTCCGGGGTATTTTTTGTGTATTTTGTATTTTTTTTGTATTTTCTGCGTATAAAAACTTATAAAAATCATAGAAAAATATAGAAAGATCAGAAAAATAATCTAAAAATACTGGTGAGCTCAGAAAAATGTGAAGAGTGTGATGAAAAGTAGAAATCAAGAGAATCACCAGTATAAATTGTTTTAAAAAAACCCTAAAAATAGAAAAGAAAATCCTAAAAATAGAAAATAATTAAAATAAATAAAAGAAAATATTTTTTCCCCCTTTATTTGTCCTTTGCTCAATAGTTCCGAGTATGACCTCACGTATTTCCAAATTTTGTGAGTTTTAAGCATCTTTTCTAAGTCGAAACAATCGCGAGACGCGATATGTTTCATCACTGATTACTCTTTTTGGGGAGACACTTTTAGGTGTCTACAATGCTGCTCATGTGTCTTATATTCTTTTCGATGCCGCTGTCCAGGAAAACATTGGGATTAATGTTGCGTATAACAACGATCACGTATAATGATGTTTTTTTATGGTGCTTGCTTGATCTGCTTATGCCTGCCTAACTTTTTTTTTGTGCCGCCGTCCAAGAACATTTGGGATCATCGTTGCGTATAACAATTAACGCGTATAACGAGATTTTTTTTTATGGTGCCTTTTCGGTGCCGCCATTAAGGTACATTCCTTTACTTAACGGTGTACTGTGTAATGATTTTTTTGCTGAAGTTGTTTCAAGGTTTCCCGAAGGTACTCAAGAGGGGGGGGGGGTGAATTGAGTGCCTATTAAAAATTTCAATTGTGTACTGTTTTAGTAGAGTACACCGGTTGGACTGGTCTCGTAGCGGAATAAGTGTTAAACAGTACATAAAACAATATCGAGTAAGAATAATAAAGACACACAAATTTAACGAGGTTCACCCAACTCTGGGCTACGTCCTCCTACCCTAGTCACTTTTATTAAATCTACTCTGAAATAACAAAGCAACTCTCACTCACAATGTACGTGAACTCACACATACAATTGTCACCCCACACTCAACCCAAGTGTGCTAATTCGCACTTGAACTCACAAGCACTCGCTAATGAACTATCAATAGCTACCTAATCACCAACCCCTTCGTTGGTAA
>SNQN01004381.1:10123-20613 GCA_008642245.1 Bassia scoparia
ATGATATTCATTATCATTAAAATGATTATAGTACGGAATTTAAATAAAATATTTAAAAATTGTAATTTTGTAATTTATTAAGCTAATTAGCAATTATTATTTAATTGTATTAATTTTAGTAACTATTACTTAAATTCAAACATATTATAATTTTTTAATCAATGGAATATTATTCAATGAATTTAATTGTTCACCAATTAAGTCACATAATAATGTCTTTTCTATTTTCAAATCTGATAAGAGAATGGGTAATTATTGAGCACATCAATTCAATTTTTTTTCATTAACGGGTATTTAACAGTCTATTTACGCTTAATTCATTAGGGGTATTACTGACTTTTAATAGGGGACACCATCTTCCTCCCCTTTCCTATAATAATAGAATTGTGTGAATTGAAGTAACTAGACATGAACGGTAATCTAGTATGAAATATATATATATATATATATATATATATATATATATTATATATATTATATTATATATATATATATATATAATATATATATATATATATATATAGGTGAGGATCCCATGAGACTCTTCTTAGGTGAAACTATGGAACTCATGTTCTACAATTTTATACTTTATGTTTCTACAGTTAGTTTTCATGTTCTACAATTTTAGCCTTATGTTTCTATAAATTTAATTCGGTCTACTAATGTAGTCTTATGTCTATAAATTAAATTCATGTTCTACAATTTCTGGTCTTTATGTTCTACAATTTTTAGTCTCGCGTGTTCGCCAATTTAAACTTAATGGTTCTACACTTTTCTAATTTTCTCTCTCCTCCTTGAACCCAAGCCCACACACCCCTATACCACACCAGCCCACCTACACCCTCCCCTCCACATCGAACCCACTCACACCTCTCACCACCGAGCCGACCACTTCACCGTCCCTCACACCGAGCCCAACTAAAACCCGAACCTCACCACTGACCTAACCCACCCGCACCCACACTAACCACCGAGCCAACCCAAACCCTCACAACCGAGCCCTGACACCCAAACCCTCACCACCGAACCGACCACCTACACCCACCCTAACAACCGAACCAACCAATCCTCACCACCGAGCCCGCATTCCCCTTCCATTAGCCCATCCACACACCTCACCACTGACCCGCCCACTACTACACCAAGCCTCCACACCACTCTCACACCACCCTCCACCTACCACTACCACTCGCGTACCAGCCCCACCACCATCACCACAACAATCCTTAAATCAAAATCCTATTAGAACCCTAACCCTAATGCAAACCTTAAACCAAGTGGTGAGGGTGTTTTCGTGTTGAGCAAAGAAAGTGTGCGGCGACGTTATCGACTGGAGTGACCAAGCGGCGTGGGAGAGTATTGTGCGATGCATGAGAGAGAGCGAAAAAGGGCGAGGGAGAAGAGAATTGGGGTCGCGTATGGTGCAGCGGTGCGGTGGTCTGGGTCGCGTTCGTTTGGTCGGCGGTGCGGCGTGCGCGGGTGCGTGGTGCTGGTGGTGCGTTTGGGCTGTGGTGGGCAGCCATGGTGGTGTTTAGCAAGTGAGGAGGAGAGAGAAATGGTGAGGATGAGAGAGGATAGAGAAAGGGTGAGAGATGAGAGGAATGAGAAAATTAAGTGAGTTTTAAAATGAATGGTTGTGATTAATTGGGATATATGGTGGTTGGGATGAAGAGTTCTCTAGTTCTCATTAAGATGTTTCTCATTATAATATATATATATATTATATATATTATATATAATATTTATATATATATATTATATATATATACTATATATAATATATTATATAATAATATATATTATATATATATATTATATAATTAATATGCATTACATACTACTACACACACTACATATCTATATATAACATATCATACATACAACATACATACACATACATACATACGGATGAGGATTCATTGGCTATTTTGGAAATTATCTATTGATCTAGAAATTAACATATTCAGATATTTATTTCCGAGTGTCACATATCTTGAAGGAAATCACGTGCAAAAAGAAGATCAGCTTGACTCTGGAATAAAATTGAAGGATGAAGAATCTAGAAATATCTGGTTGTTAGGATTAATTAGATTATATTTATTTTATCCGAATTAGTTTAGATTAGATTAGTTTGTTAGGATATTTATTAGTTAGTTAGGATATTTGTTAGTTAGGATATTTTAAATATCTAGATTCGGTTAGGGTAGTAAATCGTTGATTATTAGGCGGTAGGGTAGTTTTATTTAGGATATTTTAGGAATATTAGTTAGGATATTTTCTGGATAAGATTTATATCTTTTCATAAATATCTTAGTTAGTTTTAGTTATTATTTTGTATTATAAATGGGTTCGAGTTCTTTAATAAAATTCAGATTTCTTGTTAAAATCCCTCTTGTTAATTCAGAGAAAACCTTGTGAGTTTTGTGGTTGGTCCGGAAATTCACTTGATTAGCTACATGTCGGTTGTTCCTTTTAGGGAGCTGCTTCCATTTGTGAGTTAAGATCCTTCGAGTCCCTTAAGATTCGAAGTTATTTTTCAGTTTTAAATCAATCAAACACTCTTCTTTAGTTTCTTGGATTTGTAGGATTCTTTTCCTTCTAAATCCACATCACATACATACGTACATACATACATACATACATACATACATACATACACATACATACATACATACATACATACATACATACATACATACATACATACATATACATACATACATACATATACATACATACATAACATAATACATACAACATACATACATACTACAACATACAACTACATTACATACAATATACATACATACATACATATACATACATACTCACATACATACATACATAATGTTGAAATAATGGAATCCAAAGGTAGTTGTGGGTTTATTCTTTGTCCCTCATAGGAAATAAGAGATACTTCCAGCCACTTGTTATATAGAGAATACTTATATATAGTAAGCTGTGTGAGGGAGTGGTATTTGGGTAACTCCATGCGTGAGTCGCCGTCGTTGTTTGACCCGGCTCGAGCTCTGCTCGTACAGCATTATTTTTTGGACGGTTACAAAGCTCCCCTTCGAATTCTTTTCTTAATTGCTTGTAACTTTATGGCTTAATTGCTCCTTGTTTTTCGCCCTAGTTATTGCCATGACCGTTTCAGAGCCTCTCGTTACACCTTCTTCCGTGTCCTTCCTCCCTCACATATATATTGCCTTCTACCCAGTCTTTTGAGACACACAATAATTCTTAACTCCTTCTTTTCTTACTGATCTGAGCAACATATACAAGTTCCACCTGCCTTTTCGAGCGCACGAATTAGGGAGGGTTGGTTAATCTTGGGGAGCAAACGCTCGCGTAGTCGATTGCACATAGTCGGACGAAATTTACTTCGAAGACAGTGACCAAATACCACGGCGCAACAATTTTCCTGAAATTTTCGGTCCTTAATCTGAACTTACAGCCCTTATTCCTACATATAGCTAATAATATCTCTTATAGATTGACGTACACTTAAAAGCAAAATAGTTTCTCTATCAGAAATTAAACACACGAGAGACATCAAATCATAAATTAAGCAACTAGCTAACAAGCTAGAACGAACACTAATAAAGTTCAATCACTATTAACAAACGCATGCAATTTGCCATTGTTGATTTGCAGTTAGGAGTTTTGTCTACAAATACATATTACTAATTAATCATTAGATTTCTACAAAATTGAGCAATCAGTCCAAAACCACTCATTGAATAATGTCAACCGTCATTTTAATGGTGTTGGAAAGGTTAATATAGACATGTTAATCCCTATCAAATGTGCATTATTGAATCATATCACTGATATCAGGTTTTACCACTCTATCTAATTTAATAAGATACACCAAAAGTAAATAAATTGTGATGTGTAAAAAGTAAAAAAAAAAAATAAATAAAAACTGTATTTAAATGATGAACTAAGATCATTTGGTGAGTTGTTGATGGGGCATTGCTCCCTAAAAATAGCTGAGAAAGGCTAATAAGTCAAAAGAGAAATCAACTTAAGCTTAAAGTATGTACTTGAAATAAAGACAAGTTGGCTAAGCAGTTAGCTTAAACCAACAAATGTCACTAATCATAATCATTATTATAATTCAATTATAATTATAATTATTATTATCCTAAGCTCTCACAAAAGACATTCAAAACTTTTATCCACTTTATTGATTTGCCCTCACATGCTTAACCGGCATTGGAAATGAGAATTACATCAGCTAATCATATCAACTGTGCTAATTTAATTTTAAATTTTAACATAATGATATTTTCATATTATTGTCTACTTTTAAGGAATTTCTTTCGCCTTTAACAAGTAACTAATCTCATGTAAAACTTTGAAAGTATATCACATAGGCAATATTTCTTTTATCTAAAATTTTATGTTTTTTACAAACCTCGATTTCAATACCTTAATTATGAAGTTTAAAACCTTTAATCACTCAACATACATAATTGTAGTTGGGTTATATAATAACGATGTTGAGGGTGGTCTCATTTAATTAAAGTATATAAGTAGTAATTTTGCATGATCTTCCCAACTAAAACGAAAGTGTCCAAATAAAAGGGAACATATTAAAATGGAAACGCAGCAGATAAGGAGAAAAGAAATGCAAGCAAAGACCGCAATGAGGAGCTCACATGTGTGRTGATTCAACATTCTACCTTATTTTTTTATCACCTTTTTTTTWAATTTATTTTTCACTTCTTTCTTTCTATCACCTATAATAGAATCTAATCAATCTATGACCATTGACCTTGCCACTATTGATTTGAAAATACTTTCTCGATTTTTTATTTTTTTAATACATGCAATAGAAAAGAATATTTATGAGAAATAAAAATTCATTTGTTGCCAATATTGAAAAATAGAAAAAGTATGAATTTTATTTCAAATCCAATCTATACTAATTTTGCTTTTTCTTCTTTATTTTTATTTATATATTTATTTTGTCTATTGAACAAAAATAACAATACAAAATTACAAATACATATGCATCGAATCGATATGCATATACATTAAAGTAATATTAATAGACATCTTCGTTAAAACAATAATAATATTAATAGACATCAAAGTAACATACCTAGACATCATGTTATCCCATGCACAACGTTCTATCGGACCATGATTGAGTAACCCTAAGGATTGACAACCATTTCAAACTTAAATTGTGATTGGTCACAAATGTATGAAAATAATTTTCAATGAATCTTTTCTCTATAATTTTCAATGAATCTTTTCTCTCTGACTAATTACATTTATATGTTAAATTATACATGTAACTAAAGAATTACCAAATCTAATAGTCGAGCAATAATTTTCGCACTTAATTTAGCGARCACTTTGACGGTCGRTAAAATAGAGTGTAGATTTATACTTTGGAGTGCGGAAATCACTGCTCCTAAAAGCAACCTAAACATTTTCCAATTATATTTACATACATACACTTCCCCATGAAGAGACATCATTAACGAGTAGATTTGAAAGGAAAAAAACTTAATCCACTRATCGAGTTGACTARCCACCACTAATATAGTAGTGTTGTTAATTACATTGAGAATAGAGTCRCATTTATTTAAAATTATTAATTTAGTCTCCTATTACTATTGAGTTATCAATCTGGTAGGTACGTGTAGTAATGTCTGATCTGAAATGAGTGAGATTGGAATTAAGCACTTAGTCCGAAACAATGCAAATAGAACGTAACACTCACTTTCTGTGAAGTCTTTTGAAGGTCGCCCGGAATTCGGGGAAAGAATGATGTCTTCCCTAATCCCTACGACTTTGACTCTATTAACAGACAAATCTAGATAGTTGATCGCATGTTATTGCCATATCAATGCTATCATCATTCAGATCTTTTCCATTTTATTTATTGTACCCACATATTAAAATAGATATTGTGGACAGGGAGATATGGTTATTACACATGCACAATCACGGTCTGGTCAGAATCGACACCGGTCGATTAAAATTGGTTTGAATATTTAAATCAGTCATTTAAGAATTAAGTAATGGGTCAATTTTTTCATGACTCAATGTTTTCGGAAACAAGTCGTCATCGATCAAATTTTTAAAACGCTACTTTTTTCGATG
This sequence comes from Bassia scoparia, assembly GCA_008642245.1. Lineage (NCBI taxonomy): Eukaryota > Viridiplantae > Streptophyta > Magnoliopsida > Caryophyllales > Amaranthaceae > Bassia > Bassia scoparia. The sequence goes on from SNQN01004381.1 coordinate 16,250, forward strand.
TTTCGCAAAATTAGATCAATTATTAAGTTTTTACACTTGAAAAATGTTAATGTGACTAAACAAATTAGAAATTGTTCATTAAACTACTCCCTCCGTTCCAGTTTTTTTACGTTTCCTTTTTTGTGTTCCTTTTACTACTTACATTCTTTTTATACTTACTTTTTACCCAATATGTTATTTTACCCTAAATAATTAATATTACCCCTACTTATCCTCATCATTCTGATTTCCACCCAAACTTTCTCATATTCTCATCCCTCATTTTAAATATAAAAAGATTACTTTAATTTTGTTGCCACACAAATCAAACAAAATTAAAAGAATGTACAACTTTAATTTCAAGTATGGATAATACTAACATAATAATCCAAAATACTAATTTCTCATTGATGTGCAATTCTACAAACGAAAAAATAAATCAGAACGGAGAGAGTACCAAGTATATGTTTATCAGAATCTAATATAAATATATTATTTTGAAAAAAGATAGTCTAAGTATTTGAGCTTATTAAAAGCTAAAAAGTGCATAATTGACCATGCACTAGTAAATTTTTTATCAAAGTACTTATTCTGCTTTCTTTATTGCAACAATGGAATTTTGCAATATTTACATTTATACTTTGACTAATATTTGTAATTGTACATAAACTAAACACATTTCTAAGTATTAATTAGACAAATTAGTCAATCGATCAGCCAGGATAGTAACGAGTCGGTCAACATTCTAAAATAGATTACTACTGTGTTCGGTTACGTGATTCTCGTATCTCATAGGTTTATACTGACGAAGGGGAGTCATGCAGCGTGACGTGTCTAATTGAATTAAATCAAACCCTTCTTCCTTGAATAATAACATCCAACCCAATATAAACTACAAAATTAACTAACCATCAAAGTAAAATCATGTGCATAAAATATTATTGACTAAAAATAAACCTTCAATCAGTACACAAAAAGGCAACTACAATGATTTTAGTAGTAATCCCAATATACAACAACAATCATGATTCGTTCAAATTTTACAACTTAAAAAATGCTAAAACACTCTTTCACGAAAACAAATCAATTCACATTACATAATTTTTACAAACAATTACAATTACTCCCTCCGTTCTTTAATGTTCATGCCACAAGAAAATTGACACTATATTCACAAGTATGAGATCTTTTAAAGATTGTTGTAATGATAACAAAAAATATATTCAAGTGAGATCTGTTTGATTCGACTTAATGAATACCTTATTAATATCTAATTTTTACAATTTTACTATTATAAAACTCAGATATTAACCTATAAATTGTGCATTGGCAAACATGTAAAGAGAAGTGGCAGGAACATTATGGAACAGAGGAGTACATAACTTTTACTTAATAACAACTTCATTTATTCTTATTTGTAAGCACATCATTTTACAACTCATAATAAGTAAGTCCACAATACATTCTCAGGCGTACAACTGATAGTGCCAAAAATGATCACATTTAGCACTTATTCTTTCCATTTTGGCCAATTTGTGTGTTTTCGATATCATTTTACTATGCCTTTGGTTATTTTCCGCTTCGTTTAGTTTTATAGAGTTTTGATTGTTTAGTAGTTTTATATGTTCACTTGATTTCTCTTCTTTTCTACTCTTATACACTCAATTGCAAGTGTTGTGAGTGTTTGCAAGTTGCCTAAGCATGTGTGTGTTAGTGTAGTGCCTTGTTACGTGTTGGCGTGGTTGTATTTGCGAAGGTTGACCCTTAGTGTTTYAATTTATACTCTAACAGCTTCTTCGGGCCATATCTTTCTTCACACTTTGAATTAGCAGGTTCAACGTTTTGCGTTGGAAAGTYGACTCCGAGATCTTTCCAACGGTATATCATACGATACATTTGAAGCACCGAGCGCGAAGTTATGCCCGTTCGAAGCTGAAGCAGTTGAGCAGGTTGAGGCAGAAGCAAAAGTGAGTGCATCGAGGCAGTTGCACGCGCCTCAAATGACCGCCCACACCCCTGCACGCGCCACTACACATGCCTACAGAGGAGGGGTCCTCCATTCCAGAAGCAAATACGAGCGTGAGCGCATGGGAGGTGTCACACGCGCCTCCCATACCGTCCGCGCATCGGCCCRGCGCATACCCCTCATGCGCCTGCAACCTATTTTTGTAGGTTTTTCGAGCGTACGCACATCGAGGTGGTGGCAGGCGCCACCACACGCTCATCAGCCCGRGCTTGTGTGGCACTCCGGATTGCGTTGACTCTTTACTCTGTTGACTGGTTTGACTTGACTCTTGAGGTGTATTTGGCAGATGCGGAAATTAGTAATGSCAATCTTGTAATTATTGTAAGATTTGTAATTGAGTTTGTATATTTAGTTTTAGGAGAAACAAGTAATAGAGAGTTAGATTAGAAAGAGATCAGCAATTAGTTTTACATTCATTAACAATTTTCAGAAATCTAGTTTTTAATTAGTTTTCTCTCAAAAATTTCATTCATCTTCTTCCTTGTTATTAGTTTTAGGAGAGAGAAACATCAAGTCTAAATTTAAAGTCAATGAAATTAATAATTGTTATTTTTTTAATTTAATTTGTGATGATTATGTTAATTTTTTTGTTGATTTTGTTTACTTGTTTTAGGTTTAAACATATATTATCTATTGCTTATATGCGCGATTATTGTATTAGTACTACTATGTATTGTTAGGATTTAGTATTCCTGTTTCTATTCCACTAAATTTATGTCATTTTTAATTTACACGTTTGCTAATGCCAATTTATATTGTAAAATATCATCTGTACTTTAATAAAAAACTGGATTTAAAAAACATCATTTAAGGAGAATTCTAACAAGCTAAGACTTCAATTATATATGCATTTTTATAATGGAAGGGAATTAGAATAATATTTCACCACCAAGAAATAGTGCGATTTTCTGGGACTTATTTATTGAAATTTAATTGTATTATTTTTTATCGTTGAATACTTGGCATGTAATATATTGTTGGGGTAGGATCGTTATCAATTGTGAGAAGCTACAGACGATCCATGAAATCTAGGATTACTTAGCTGATATCCTCTTTTATATGGAAGATAGTCTTTTATGCACATAATGCATGAAAGTTTATTCATATCTACAACGTACTAACATTTTGGACGTTGTTTGATCGGCGGCAGTATTTGCGTCATTGAGTTCACCAAAACCTTCGATGCAAACAAAATTCTATAAGTCCTTAGCATTGGCTAACAAATAGTAGCTAATAAGTAACTGTCGCATCCAAAATGCTAGTCAGTTTGTTGAGTTTTAAAGAACTTTGGTTTGCGAAGAAGATTAAATTGGAGTTGTTAAATTGCGTTGAATACAAGTAATAGGAAATTAACGAGTTGAAACAATTAATCACAACTTAACCTTAGAACCCCAGCTTGCACCCAACTATATAAAGGATTTATGCCAATCATCTAGTTAAATAAAATCAACATTTAAGGCATTTTGATCTTAGTTTTTAGCAAATAGTGGATCATCCCCCAAGATCATCACATCTATCAAACTTGCTCAAAACCAAAGTCCCCTTTAACGCTCTCACACAGAAATTAGTCAAAAAATTGATTAAAACCAATACCTAAACAACCCTCCAATCCCTTACAAAGGTGACAAAGGCAAAATCACTCTCTCAAGCCTGTGGGCCCAAAATCCAAAACAGTAAGATGAGAATCACAATATAGGCAACAAGGATAGGTTGAATGAAGATGGATATATCTTTTTGGTCATTTGATTATATGGCCTACCTCTATCTGTCGATGTGTTATCGCACCCATTTCTCCTCAATCATAGAATATAAATACTATCTGCTGCCATCCACCACAGCATAATTATTGACTGCCAAGACACAACCATAGGAATGTAGTATATAGATAGATAGGACACCACTTGATCAATTATATCGGCTATATTTGTATGATTATTAGATCTAAACATATTGCACCAAAGCAATAAATGGTTGTTTGCTGTGTTGGATTCTGAGTTTTGCTTATTGACTATGATATACAATACCTCTTGGGTCAATCAACCAAATTCAAAACCAAAAATCAAAAGACTCAAAACTCTCTAATATTTTGTATCCTAATTCAATTGGTAAATGAATCAAATCAAGCGGTACAATAACGTATAGACAAAAATAAAATGATTCGTATTGCTCAAAACATTGGAAGCTAGTACGACAACTTAAAACTATGCCACAACTAATAGTGCAAGATCTATGGACATTTACTTTGATAGATAACATAATGTGATAGTTGATTCTAATTGAATGATTGTAGAATGGTGTGGGAGAAATTGAAGATAATTAGAGCCAAAAATGTACACGAACCAATCACTTTTCGTGCTTT
>SNQN01004381.1:20638-49494 GCA_008642245.1 Bassia scoparia
CATGTTTTGAGCAATTTTAGAATTCTAGGTTTTTATGTGTCTTCTTTATTGCTTTTGATTTTGATTTCATTTGTTGATAGATACAAATATTAGAGAGTTTGTGAGTCTTTTGATGTTTGRTTTGTTGATTTTGGTTTAGATTTGAGCAAGTTATTCAATACCTTATTTTGCTTTGGTTTTTGTTGCTTCAATGGCTATTTTCCATGTTTCTTCTTGCTATTTTTGTTGTTTCCTTGCTTCCAATTATGCTTTGTGGGGTAGTTTACTTGTTTGGGGATGCTAGGGATCCCAACTATAATCAAATGATGCCAAAAAGATATTACCATCTCATTTCAACTATCCTTGTTCCTTATATTGTGATTTCTCAATCTTACTTTGTTTTGGATTTGGCCACCCAAGGCTTTGAGAGAGTGATTTTMCCTTGTTCAACCTTTGTAAGGGATTGGAGGGGTTGTTTAGGGTATTGGTTTAATCAATTTTTGACTAATTCTTGTGAGAGCTTAAAGGGGACTTTGGTTTGAGCAAGTTTGATAGAGTTGGATGACTTGGGGGATGATTCCAACTATTTTGCTAAACTAAGATCAAAATTGCTTAAATGTTGATTTTATTTAGACTAAGACTTTGATTGGCATACAAATCCTTTATATAGTTGGGCAAGCTGGTGTTCCTAAGTGTTAGTTTGTGATAATTGTTTTTCAACTCGTTAATTTCCTAGTTTACTTGTAGTTCAAGCAATTTACAACTCCAATTTAATCTTCCTTCCCAAACCAAAGTTCTTTAAACTCAGACAAACGACTAGCATCTCTTGGGATTCGACCATACTTATTAGCTATACTATTTGTTAGCAAGTGCTTAGGACTTATAAATTTTGTTTGCATCGAAGGGTTTGGTGAACTCAATGACTGCCAAATACTCCGCCGATCAACAACGTCCAAAATGTTAGTACAGTTGTAGATATGAAATAAAACTTCATGCATTATGTGCATAAAAGACTAGTCTTCCATATGAAAAGAGGTATATACACTAGAGTATCTAGGATTTTATGTCTGGTGTGTCAGTCACTATTGATAACCCTTACCACAAAATACATCCAATTATTCAACGAGTACAAAATAATACAATTAAATTTTCAATAAATAATGTCCCAAGAAAAATCGGCACTATTCTTTGGTGGTGAAAATATTATTCTAATTTCCCTTCCATATATAAAAATGCATATAGTAAATTGAAGTCTTAGCTTGTTAGATTCGTCTTAATGGATAGTTTATTAATATCCAATTTTTTTTATTAATGTACAATGATATTTTACATATAAATTGTGCATTAGCAAACGTGTAAATTAAAGAATACATAATTTAGTGGAATAGAACAGAATACTAAATCTAACAACATAGTAGTACTAAAATACAATAATCGCGCATATAAGCAATAGATAATATATGTTTAAACATAAAAAAGTAACCAAAATCAACAAAAAAATTAACATATCATCAACAAATAAATTAAAAAAATAACAATTATTAATTTCATTGACTTTAAATTTATTGTATATTTTTTTAAAATTATTGTAGGAAATTGATTTACTAAAGAATCAAAATTGCAAAATTATACTCATAGAAAAGTAAGCATACTATTAAATTAGGAAAGACGGAAAAAGGTTAAGTTCAACAAATATAAAAATGGAAAAAAAAATCATTAGTTTCATTTTGACATATACGACACTCAATACTATGGTTTCAATTGAGTTGCATACCTGCTGGATAACTGAACAATTTCAACTGAACCGAATTAAACTAACTCAAATGACCCTAAAACTATAATGACCTTGAATTGATAATATTGAGCTATTTTTAACCTGAAAAAATACTAACCTGCTCACTAATTGAAATTTGAAAAAAAATTAGCTTTAACTAATTGACCATATAACTAAACGCTAATTGATAGGCCAAAAATGTCACATTAGAACTTTATTTCTTCCTTATTTTGGCCAATTATGTGTGTTTTTATCATTCAACTAGCCTTTCGGTAGTTTTCCACTTTGTTATAGTTTGTAGAGTTTGTAGAGTTTGTTTAGTTTTTATGGTTTTCATAGGTTTTACATCACTATTTCTCTCTTTTCGATCTTATACACTCAATTGCAAGTGTTGTGAATTTGAAAGATGCCTAAAGTGCGCATGCTAGTTTTGCTTTGTACTTGTTAGCGCAGTGATTGTTTACTAAATTTGAGCCTTACGGCGTTTGAACTTGTACTCTAACATCTTATTGACCAATCGTTTCGCACTTCGAAATTTTGCAGGAACTTTTTTCATTGGGAATAGACTTGAGAGCTTCCAACGGTATATTACAAGCTGCATATCTCCGAACAAGAATTATGCCGTTTGAATTTGAGCAGTCCGTTAGAGCAGAGCATGGCTCACACGCTCCTCCTCAACCGCCCGTTGCATGGTGACCCGCGCATGGGATCTAAGGTCAATTTCAGAATAAAAAAGAGGGCGGGCATACGAGAAAGATCGCGCCCTGCCGCGCGTCGAGGTGGCCCGCGCATGGTGCCCGCTCTCGTTATCCTCCTTTAGTTTCAGAACAAAAAGGAGCGCTGCATTAACGAGAGAATGGACCGGCGCATCGAGGTGGCCCGTCATGGGGCCCGCGCCGCCAATGCCCTCAATTTCCAGAAACCAAAAAAGGATCGGCGCACATCTTTGAGATTGGCCCGCATGAGCGCGCCCGCAACATGGAGCCGCACCTGCATCCCTTTCTCCTCTCAAATCCTAATGTTTAATCGGCTGCGCATCTCAGTGCCCGTGCCTCGAGGCCGCCCACCATACGGTCCGGCATGCCCGTGCAGTATGTTCGTTTCGAATTTTGTGACTTTTCGAACTTTTTCCTTTATCACGCTTTGACTGCATTTGAGGAGTATTTTGAACATGTGGAAATGAGTTAATGGATTTCTTGTAATATTTATAGCTTTGTAATTGAGTCACGTATATATAGTTTAAGAGAAAAACAAGTTGTGGAGTAGTGAGATAGAATAGATTAGATTCGAATTACATATTCAGAATTTTTTCATCTCTTCTTCTTCATTCTTCCAAGCTTAGAGAGAGAAAGCTAGTGTTCTTGATTTTGTTTTCTCTAGATCTTTCAATACGCCACTATGTAGCAAATCTTATATCTTTCCATCTAATTTTTCTAGGTAATTTCAATTCTTGAATTTGTTTTTCAATTCATTTACTGTAACGACATGTTTTAGCACAATTTCAATTTCTTGGTTTCATGGATTTTCTTGTGCTTTCAATTCAATTCCTTTTTGTTGCTAGATATCCCTATTTTTTAGCAATTTGCCATTAGTTTTGTTCAATTTGTTAAGTTTGAGCTAGTTCTTAATCCCATTAGTGCTTTTATTTTCTAATTTCATTGCAAATTTATTTTTCTCTTATTACTTTGTTTGTTTAATGCTTTCTAGATGACTAGTGAGTTAGATACTTGCTTAGGAGTCTAGAGACCCAACTATAATCTATTAACTGCCAAAATGATATAAAATTCTCTTTTCAACCATCTTTGTTACCAAAATTGTGTTTATATCTTACTTATTTAGATTTGGCCACCCAAGGCTTTGAGAGAGAGAAAGAGAGAGTTTGCCTTGTTCAACCTTTGCAAGGGATTGGAAGGGTTGTTTAGGGTATTGGTCTAATCCATTTTAAACTATATCTTGTGAGAGCTTGAGGGGACTTGGGTTTAAGCATGTTTTGGGAGTGTTGGATGATTTGGGAAATGATTCCAACCAATTTCCTAAACTAAGAACACAATCACCCCCATTGTTYMATTGAGATAATTAATTTGATTGACAAAATTTCCTATCATATAGTTGGGCAAAACTAGTATCTCTTAAATGTTTTTACATCTTTTATTTCATAACCCTTGTTTCTAGTTTACTTGTAGCCTTAGCTTTCTAAAATCAAAATTTCAAGTTTTAATTCACCACRAAACTTGGTTAATTTTGCTTGAGCACTCACATTAGTCCTTCCTCGTGGTTCGACCCTAGTCTTGCCACTATACTTGTATAGTTTCAAGCTTAGGAATTATAAATTTTTGTTTGATAGCCCTCCACCTAGGTATTTTTCCAACGACCCTTGGTGGGAGGCGCGTCATTAATACTATGAAGTATGAACAAACTTGAACTGAATTGTTATCAACTCGTTACATAATTCAAACTGAATTGAATCGAATTGTTATCAACCCGTTACATACTTAAATCCGAACTGAAATCAACCCAAAGTATTTGAACCATATTATCTAATTTTGTAATCTCTTGCGATTCCAATTTTGTCTAATCTTAAATATATAGTCTTAAGACAACATTAACCCTAAAACACCCAACAACTAGTATGACTTCAATATTAAAACATCTTATTAGATAAAGAGTCTACCGGATGCTTCTAGTTTTCACAAGAATAAGTTGTAATATATAACCTACAAACTWTTATGTAAAGTAGACACCTAATATATTAATAAATCATCCGAATAACCRGAACACAAACTCAAAAAACTCGAATACAAAACGTTCGTGGGAGTTTACCCGAACATTTTGGACCGCTTTCAAATCGAGCTAATTTTGTCCCGACCACTAAAGTCATGAGACCGAACTGAACTACTTCCGAAAAAGAAGTGAACTGTTTGGTCCACCACTGAAATTGGCTCGAACTGAATTGAATTCTACTTTTCGGTCCAAAGAACTCGTTGGAGCCTGAATCGAAATGAACTCAACCTCTTTTGGTTGATCGAAAACTGTACCGACAACCTGATTTGACAATTGAAAACTATGAAATGACAATAATTGAAGGAARCCATCATGGGTTCAARAAAATGGAAAGCTTGCATTAGACCAATATTCTAGAATAAATTATGCAATTTATAATTACAAAAATAAGTATAAATACTCTGTTTTGGTCTTGCTAGTGAGTCACTCGACTCACRAAGACAAGGACTAGATCCCCTCCTGTGTGTATATATAATTATGTATATATACATACACAATGGTAAGTAAATTYAAATTCAGGTCAGAATGTAAAAGACTTAGTAACATGAAAAGACTAGGAAATACAGAGAGCCTTGAACATTCACTCAATARAGTAGCTTTCTATCCAAAATACTCCCCTTTGAATGACTACTAGTTGTACACGATGCGCGCACGCGCGCCTTGTTCCACMCGACAATGTACGACAAATAATATCTAACCTCATACAATGTTCTTCAATTAGCTACACTCTTACACATATATYCTTTAATCCTAATTAGTTGAATCCAATGTATTATGTATATATTTGGTTTAAAGCTCATACAACGTGTTTGGTAATAAGAGATAGGTTTCATAGTTGTAATTTTATGATATGCTTCGTTACCTTTGTAACATCCTTTCTTTATCAGCTCATTCGTTCTAATATAACCATGGCTGGTAAATGATGTGGATTATGGGAAAAAGAATACTTAATATAAGCATTCATAGATAAGTTCCTACTACTTAATTGCACGAGCTCCCTGATACAACAACCAGTCATGCATGCAAATACATAACATGTGTCTTTTAAGATGATTAAATCCTTGCTCGTTGAAGAAATCAACGAGCTCTTTTAGTTTGTTTCCTTAAGATCGGATTGGTCAGAAGCCTGCCGTTGTTGTAGGAGTTCCCTACATTAAATAATTAGTGTAAATTGAAATTATTAGATAATTTGTCTACAGAAATACTAACAATATAATACAAAGTTGGAGAAGTTAACAATATCTGAGTTCAACAGAATCATAATGCCACCAGAGAAGTCTTCCGCTAAAGCATTCTTGAACTTGACAAATGGTAAACTCCTGAATATTTCTACACAATGGTCACTTTCGACTCTAAGTTATGAAGGATTCACTAAATTAGGGTATGAGAATGAACTAAATGTGTCAAATGTTTTGGAAAGTTGGTCGAGCAAGTCCTCTACAATTCCATGCCAAGCTAGTCATAAATTTTGGTATAGTAGTGTGCATAGTAGGTCTTGATGGGCCTCCCAATTCTCTATTGATATCGACAAATAACTTGACATAATGGCCTAACAAAGGATTGTACAACTTTGTGTTCAGACTATTCTATGAACTTTCACAATACGACTGTCTGGTCTAATCTTATTCTCCCATACCGCTGTGATAAATAGTTGTCGCCATTATGGGCAGTTTGTACAATCTTGACACTATTCCCCCAACTCTCCATCTTCAAAGAAATAAACTGATTGGTCATTAGTGATACTTGTCGTTGTGGAGGTAAATCGAAGCTGGGTCGCAAACCATTGAGAGAGACGAAGGAATTATGTCAATGCCTTCGATAACTCTTGGGTCAAGATGGAGAAGCTAGAAGAGTAGTGTTGAAATTCGATTTGGCATTCATTCCAAATCGGAGAGATTTGGAAAGTGAGCTGGGATAAGACATTGGGGGTTCGACATTGGTAGGCTAAATCGATCATCCCATCATTAATTTCTCAAGGTGATTCGCACCGATTTGGGGTTCTAAGTAATCGGTGGATGACCATATTTGGTACGCTTCTCAGTCTCTCCATTTGTTTATCTGGTGGGACGGTAATACTTGATTGTATTGACATTGATTTCCGGAAGAGTCCAGGTAGGTGGCAATAAAGTTGTGATGAAGTAGTCGTTTGCTGAGTATTGAATTTCAATGTTTGTGGTGGAAATTTTTGATTCAAGGATAGGTTTATTGGTGAATCCGGGTAGTGATGGTAATCTATTCTTGACATTGCTTTTGTGTTTTTTGCTGGTGTAGTGGTCGTTTTATGGATTCCGGTTTATCTCGAAAAGAGGAATTCAGGTTGTGAAAGTTATATTATATGCCACTTAGTAATATATAAGCTTGTACAATGTTTTGCCAACGAGATATATATACTCCTATATATTTTTTTCTTTTTCTTGAGGTCTATATATACTTTTACATAAATATGTTTCAATTCTAATAACTTGTTTGTTTCACATAAATATGATCTGCATCTTAATTTTTTAATTATAAGATCAAGTATCACCAGTGATGACAATGGGCAGGGTTTTGGTAGGGTAGCATAAACCATACCCATACCCCAAGTACTTGATTTATACCCATACCAGTAGAGTAATTTATTTAAAGATCAATACCCTATCCCAATACCCATACCCGTAGGCCGGATAGTATGGGTAGGGTCTAGGGTCCAGATGGATCCAATATAATTTTTTTAAAAAATATCTGGCTATATTTTTGCATGTATTATCAATATTTGACACTCGAATGTCTCATGTGGTGGTCTGAGCAATTAATTCGATGGAAATTGAGATGTAAAGACAAAGAGACAGAGAGAGGAGATTGGGAAATGGGTGAATTGATACGATTATAGTTTAGTGAACTTGAGGATTTAAGGTTTATTTTGTAGTATTTTTATTATATATATTATATTATATAATATATATATAATATATATATATATATATATATATATATATATAATATATATATATATATATATATATATATATATATAATATATATATATATATATATATAATAACATATACGAAAGCAATCCCCACCCCTTCATAAGCTTATTAATTATATTTATTATTATTATTATTATTATTACTATTATTATTATTATTATAATTTTATTATTATTATTTACTATTTATTATATTATTTATATTATTATTGCATAGAAATTATAAGAAAACTTTTAATTAGAGTTAATAATTGTGAAATAATCACAGTTTAAAAAAAGTTTTGATTTTATTTACAATATTTCGTATTTTATTTAAAAGTTCGAGCATTTGCTCGGGTTATTATCTTAGTGTGTTGTGTGTGTGGTGTGTGTGTGTGTGTGTTGTGTGTGTTGTGTAACATATGTATGTGTGTATTTTCATTTTAATTAAATATAATATATTGAGTGGTTCCGTTCGAATTTGGTCTCCTTTTCCATCAAATTGGTCATAGGTCTCGCTAATTTGGAGAGGCCCTTCATGAACCTCCTATAGTATCCAGCTAACCCCAAAAACTTCGAACATAGTCACATTCTTAGGAATGGCCACTCACTAACCGCCTTAACCTACTACAGGATTCCCAGGCACACCTTCCTTAGAATATAATGACCCAAAAACGCAACTTGCTCTCACAAAACCCGCATTTGGAAAATTTGGCAAACAATTTATGACTCCAAAGTCTCTAGAGAGAATAGAATATTCCCTAGTTTAAGCATGTTCTTATGCATTCCTCTAATTATATCAAGATATCATTAATAAAATAACTACAAACTTGCCTAGGTACTCATGAAACACTCGATTCAATAGTTTATAAAAAATTATTGCAGGCGCATTGGCTAACCCAAAAGGAACATGACCGTAAACTCATAGTGTCTGGTAATGAGTCCTAAGGTACACTAAAATCCCAAAAACAATTGTTTCTACTAAATTAGATCTCGAAACTTCCCTTAATTTGTCAATATTGTCCGTCTCTAATTTTTTAAAGATTTCCCGTATTAACAACGAAATTCACTTCATATAGTGTTAGGAACTTAAGAACATCAATCTATTTACTAAGTCCCAAAAGTGCCATAATAAGTAGAAAATTTGGTTTACCCACTCACTTACATCAACCTTAATTTCTACATATTGCTCCCTCAAAAGTCATACTTTATTATGCTTCACTAGTCGCTCTCCACCCTTTAACACAACTCATATCTTAACTCAAAGACACACAACTCTTTTCTACTTATTCAACAACCAATAAATCTTGGCCATGGGCACTGAAATAAACAAGGAACACATACTCCGATTACGAAAAAAATGTCCACCAAGACAAAACTTAGTAAAATGCAACTGCTAAAGGCATTCAAAAACCTCCCACCTTCCATCCTACTAATTACAAACCAACTTATTCATGACATAAGATCCTCTTTCCCAACTCTCACTTCCCTGAGTAACAAGGTGAAAAGGCTCCCTTAAGCTCCTTCACCCTAGCTAGGAGATAAAGAGAGAAAACTATGTTATTCCTTTCAGGTGTTTCGCAACAACCATCGAGTTGTCGAAAATAAAAAAAGGTTGGAATTACTGGGATTATGCCACTAACGTACGCTTTTGGCAACCTCAAAGAATGTCAAGGCTACCAAATAACCTTTAATACAACTGTCAAGCACACCAGTCGCATCAAATGAAACATTCTCTTAACAATTGCAATTGACGTTAACTTAAAACAAAGTGGAACATTTTCTAATTTTGCTTAATGCAATGGTAAAACAAATGATCCTATCAACGCAAAACTTGCTTAAGCTTGTTGGTTTCCATCCAATAAATTCTCGAACATTAACCAACACTTATAATCARAATAAAATAATAGCTACCGTCACAATCATTACTCAAAAGAGATATATCATCAAGGAAGACAATAAAATAGTCTCGATCTAGTTCAAACAAAATTTCATTCTCAAGTAGCAAAGAGTCTCAACTGTCCTTATATAAAGATAACCATCCCATTCCCAAGTAGCATCCATAGACAAATCATGTTGAAGTACTTTCAATTTTTTTCTCTTTAGTTCATCCATGCTTGCATGTGATATTCCTCAATAAGTTTTATCTATAGCCTCCTAATCCACTTAGCCSTTTGAATTATAATCCTCATCAAATACCAATACACAATAATAMACCACCACTAAATTCATCTTACAATGTAATTAATATGCCACTTCGTAACACGGACAACCTTAGATAAACTCAATAAATCTTCCTTAAACATTGCTAATGACACATCTCTTGCTAACTCAATCACTTCACCAATATTTGTGTCATGCTATTCGTTAATATATATATAGCCTTGGTCATGAGTAATTTAAATAAACAAGTTCCCTACATTAGAATTTCCATACTTTCAACCACCAAAGAACCAATAGCCAACCTTCGGCTACAAAGTAAATACAATAGTCCCACTTTGGGGAAAAAAAATTAAATAAAAGAACAATCAATTGATCACAAATCCATCATATGGATGATCATATCATCTCTTTACTACATGCCAAGGACTAAATATTAATAAGAACGTCAAGCCTCATCCCAAGRAAGATTAATTATATAATAGATCTCAATTTTTTTCCACATAGTATGCTCAATAATAACCACCGTGAGTTATAATATCAAGATCTCAATAACGGCACAGGTTTCCCAAATTGTRACAATTTAACCACTTGGTTCTCAAATATAATTATATACAAATCCCCAACAATAAACAACCAAACCTCAATCTACTAGGTCTTTAAGTAATACTAGTACTAACTCGTGGCAATCACGTAATAATACTTGCAACTAATATAATACTATTTCAACTATCAACCATAATAGTGTACCAAATGAGAATGAGAGAAGTCTCATAGCAAGGTAAACAAGTAAAGTAACAAATATTACTCATTAGTGTTTTATAAATGTAAATATGCGATCACAATCACCAAAAATGCGATTAGAAAGATATATGCATGCAATGAACGATAGGTTGACCATTTTTTTGTGAAGTAATTCAACTTTGTTTTCTACAATCTCCACACCTCAACCCTTCAGTTGATGCTGTGGGGTTTCGGAGCGTGGGCAGGGTTAGAAGTCCTGGTCAGTAGATACAATTTAGAAGCCAGTAGTTGTTGGGAATAGTTTTCAATCTTTGGATGTGGATGTGGGAGACAAGGATCAGGACAGTGGTGGTGGGGAGCTCCGCCTGATCCACATGGATAAGATCTTCTATTGGAACATTAGGGGGGCTAATACAGCAAAAAAAAAAAAAACAGAATGGGATCAGAAATTTCATCTTATCTCATCATTTTGGCTTTGTTGGCCTCCTTGAGACAAAAGTGAAGTCTATTACCATGAGGAACATGTACCAAACAATTTTTCCTGGGTGGTGTTTTACTTCAAATCTGCAAGCTCATGGAGGGGGCAGAATTGTGCTGGGGTGCAATCCTTACTTTTCAAGTCAATATTCAGGTTGTGACTAGTCAGTTAATTTATTGTTGGCTTCAACGTACAGGTATTGGTGCTGCTTTTGGTGTACTATAAGTTTATGCTTTTAATGATATGTTTGGTAAAGCTGCTTTATGGAATGATCTGCAGAGTCTTGTTTCTAAGGATCCATGGGTGTGTCATGTTTAATTCTAACATTGGTGGTGTCCTTAAATGTCAAGATATGGTGCCCTTTCAACAATTTGTAGCTGCTTGCATGTTGGTAGATACAAGATCTATTGGTTGTTTCCTTACTTGGAACAACAAGCAAAATGTCAATGGAATTTTTTGTAAGTTGGATAGGTGTATGGCGAATGAGGCTTGGCTAGATGCTCCTTGAAGTCTGTTGAAGTTTTTTTTTTTGCCTAAGGGAAGTATGATCACTGTCTTGTTTGTGGTTACTAGTTTATCCGCGCCATTTCTAGTGCAGAAAGCCATTTAAGTATTTCAAAATGTGGAGTTCTTCTCTATATTTAACGCCTTTAATTACAGAGCATTGAGATGTTCCGTATAAGTCACACCTATGTTTTGTATGGTCAAAGAAGCTGAAAAGGGTGAAAGGAGCTTTAAAGGAGCTCAATGGACTGGGGTTTCACTATATTACAAGTGGTGTGTATATCCAAGCTAGACAGGCTATGTTAGAGGCTCAACAGGCTTGCATGATCATCCTTCAATAGTTCTATATTTAGAAGGAACTCAAGCCAAACATCTTTATTTTGAGGCTCATAAAAATTACCTCGTTTTTCTTCAACACTAGTCTAAATTGAATTGACTTTTGCATGGGGATGAAAATACAAGACTTTTCATAGCAGTTTGAAGATTTAGTAGTTGAGAACTACATTTATTCTATGAAGGATATGTCTGGTAATAGAGTTGAATACTCAGAGTTGGTTAAGTAGGCCTTTTTGGAGTATTATGTTTCTCTTCAGAGGTCGCAGTTGAACAACAAATAAGGTCAAGAAGTCAATTTTGGGGGAAGGACCCGTTGTCAGGAACATCATGTTAGGATCCTTCAAGCTCCTTTCACTGCTCAAGAGGTCAAGGAGTCTCTCTTCTCTATTCCTTGGATAATCCATTGGCCCTAATGGGTTTGGGAGTGCTTTTTTTATGATGGATAGGATATTATGGGGAGGACTTTTCAGTGTTGTGCTTAATTTTTTCAATCAGGGAAACTTCTTAAAGAGGTTAGAACACTTGTATTACCTGATTCCCAAATCCAAATGCCTGTGATTCTGTTATGGATTTTTCGACGCCATCTCCTGTTTCAATGTGCTCGACAAGTGTATTTAAGATGATTTGCAATAGGTTGAGTCTTATTTTTCCTGAATTGGTCCTAATAATCAAGGAGCCTCTTGTAAAAGGAAGGCTTGATCAATTACAACATCATGCTAATGCTAGGATTCTCATTAGGAGCTACAACTAGAAGATTGCCCTGCTAGTTGGTTTGCTCATTCTTGATTTGAGGAAAGCGTATGACACTTTGGATTGGTTCTTTTGTAGAGGAAATTACAGGGGTTGGCTTCCTAGATGATTTTTTTGCAGTTGGTGAAGACTTGTATTAGTACTCCGAGGTTTTCTATTATGTTTAATGGTTTCATGGCATTGTTGTTTTTGCCTCTAAGCAGGTTTGAGATAGGGAAGACCGTTTTCTCCTCTCCTTGTTGTCCTATGCATGGGCTATTCAAATAGAATCTATAAGGAATGAAGGTTCTAAAGCAGCTCAAGAGGGGGGTGAATTAGTTGTTTAATACTCGTGACTAATTTTTCCTTTATTTTAAGTTAAGTAAGGAACCACTTGGGCTTGGTTCCTGTACACAGCGGAAAGTAAAGAACAATAACGAAACACAAATTTAACGAGGCCGGCCAACTATGGCTACATCCTCTTACCCATGCTCTTTTATTAATATACTCTGAAAAATAAGACACACACCTACTATTTCCTACTCTGGGACCAGTATGACCACAATCTACTCCGAGTGTGTCTTTCTCACACTTGTAAGTCCCTCGTGCTTAACACTCACAAACAATCACCCAATCTTCAACTTCCTCTGTGAAGATGCGTGACAGTATAAAAAACTCCTCTTTTGATCTCACTTCTTAAAAGTTAATAAAAGAGAAAATCGATTCAAACTCTAAAAGTGCTCTTGTATATGACTTGAATTAAGGGTTTTTTGGCTTAAGTGTGTTTTGCTCTCAAATATTACTAAATTTCAATTCCGTGAGAGACTTGTTGGATAATATGGACGTATAGGGTGAGTATATATGATTATCGATCGCATTAACGCTAGTTTCTTAAATCACAAGCAACATGATTCAACACAGATAATATGCGATTTAAAGGAAATATATCTTATTCGTTTTTTTCACAAAGTAAATATCAAATAAGATAATATACTAGAATTATAGGCACCCATAATAATATCACCTAATAATCCCAACTTATAAGATTATTTATAAAACAGATCTTTTGAAATATTTTTACGAAATCTTATATGTCAAAGTAAGCAGCTAAATAAAATTATCGCACTTAGTTGAAGCTGTTCCTACTTTGCAGTAATTTAGGAACTTTTCTTCCAACTTTGTACCAAAAATTCATAAACAACTCTACAACACTATAACACTTATATACACCAACATTGTACGTCATACTACGGAGCACATTACATGAAAAACCTAGATAAAACATTAAAGTAAAATCTTCTTTTCTTCATAATCTTCAAGACATGAAGGCTTCCTTTGAATGACTTCAATTATGAGCAATATTTCTTTCTTCGATGGTTATTTGAAAAGGCCTCATGCTCTATGTTTAGAATTAACCAAATAACCAACACATGTACATGGTTTAATGCTGATAAAGAATATGTGACTGTTCCAACATACAGTCGTTTGAACAGTTCCTACTAGTTTCTACCAGGTACTGGACTTTATATATTAACTATTCCTGATTACAGACACGTTAGTTCAATAGATAACACATATGATTAACAACTTGTCTAGGGAAACAATGTTCAATTTAAGTTGGTTACTGGCCAACTTAACTCACACATATAACACCCTGTTTCCTGTATCAATGTTTATATTTGTCATCATTCAAAACCTAGGGGACTCAACAAATTCCCCATTTTTGATGATTACAAACTAATCGAAGTTGCCTGCAACAAACAAGTTAGTAAACATAAAACCTCAATTAAGTACTCAAATTAAATTTAGCACAACCAACAMACTCAAGACTCAAATGAACAWGTTAGATAAGCTAACTGGTTCCTATAAAAGAAAAACTGTAGAAAAGTAAACTGACTCCCCTAAACTACTAAACTAAAACTAAAACTGACTCAATCAAACTAGCAAACTCTAGGCTTCAACTTCATACACTACTTCCCCCTTTTAGCATCGTTATTAAAAAGTACTCTCAAGTAAAAGTCTAGTGCACAAATTGTTAAATGTGCTCATATATATACAGTGGCATCAACCACCATTGAAGTATTATGCTACAAGAAGAGATTAGTCAACAAATCATATCATAGCAAGATTAGGAGTTCATACAAGCCAACAAAAGTTCAACCAAAAGAACCCAAATCCACACAGAAATAATGTTCTTGGATTGGGTTGGAATAAGTACAGACCAACAAAATAAGTTATTTTAGAAATAAATAATGGAGAAGGGAAAACAGGAGCAAAAATAGCATCACTCCTCTCCGTCGTACTCTTCCTCCTCCTCCTCGTCATGCTCAACATCTTTATCTTCGGGTTCATCATCATCATCATCATCTAGTTCCTATTCWACACCTTCATCATCAGCAGCATCCTCTGCATGCTCTTCTACAACCTTCTACTGCTTAGATTGTTCTCCTCATCATGCACTGGTTCCTGAACATCTAGAACCACCAAACTTGTAACAGTAGCAAGAACAAACACTTGAACTTGTAAGGGAATATAACCAATACTTGGAGCTGTTTAAGCTTTGATATTTGGAACAGTAAGAAGTAGCAATTGAGTTTCAGCTAACTCCTTTTCCATTTGCTCCACCTTGGTATTGAATGATGTTGACTGACCCTCAACCAACAACCGCAGTATTGGTCGTCGAATTGAACCATAGGTGAATGGGAAACATCCAATTGCAAGGTGCGCCATCTACGAAGGGCTAATAGTACATGATAGAAAGCATGACAGGGGACCTCATCTTGGATCCGTTGATCACCATGAGTTGAAAGTGGGCATTCAATTAAAACAAAGAATGTGTCAGTATAGGTCCACAAGTAAGGACTCACCGTTGTTGAATGGGTGACGTCAATGTGGGTTAGAGTATTTTATGTCCCAGAAAAGGGGCGAGATATGCACAGCTATGCAATGATGTATCCACAATGTAATTGTGACCTTTGATATTGAGAGAGGCAATAGATCAACGAGGACATGGGGAATATTTTGGAGAGGGGTCAGCAGGCCCGTTGTCTAGGTCGGTTCCTAGGCATAGATTTGAAAGAGTCAATTGGAATTGAAAGGGGTCTTTCTAGGTCTGTTTAGACATGAATTTGAGAAGAGTCTATTTCGAGATTTGAGACAAGAGGTGTTGTCTACATGTCTGGCGTATGTAGACACCAATGGGTTTAGACCGAGTGCACTTGGCTTATGTATGACGCGACTCGCTTTCGCAGTCAGGGTCTAGTGTCTTCAGACGATTTTGGTTGGAGAAGAGAGTGTAAGTAAATGAAGCTTGTCGTATGTCCTAGGAGTTTCTTATAGCCACAATGCGGTTTGAGAGAACCGGTTCGAACCTGCAGCGATTGTCTAGTTGGTTTTACGGACATGGTATTTGATGATAAGAACTCCGTTTTATTAGAATGTCGCACAGTTTCTCCTATGTTCTAGTCTGTTTAGAACATGGTTGAGGAGAGTCATTGAAGAGTCTGTCTCGACGGTCTGTTTCATGGACGAGCGATTGGTATGCAATGCAGTAGGGGCACCATGAAGGAATCTTCTCCCCAGTCTCAAGGCGATCAGTAGGACATGTTTGAGGAGCGATCATAGTGTAAGGAGAGTCACGTTGTCCATTAGGTCTGGTGTCTTTAGCACGTAGTTAGTATTGACTAACGTTTGGTGAAAGTGGTCTGTATCCTTTATGCTGAAGGTCCCTGGGGTGCAAAAGACAAGTGATCTGAGGTAGTAAGTAGCCTACCTCAACGAGTCATGGAATTTCTATGCAATTAGGAAACTTGAAAGAGTCTTTGAATTAAGAAAGAGGTACTCACGTCCTACGGATTAGAGTTTTTAGGGGAGTATGCCCATTTGACGGAAGTTGTTCATTAGTCTTGTTGATAAGTGTCTATGGTTTCCCATGACACTATTGAATTAGTGAGCTAGGTGATTGTCTCATTATGAGAAGTTGGCTCTCTGAGTTACTATGGCCATGGTGGAATATAAAAGTGGACTTGGTCTAGGTTCGATATATTTTAGCCATCAGTGGTTTTGACCGTAGACTTGTCCCACACTCCTGACTACTAGGCTAACATGATGGTATGCAAAGTGGACTTTTGCAAGATTGGAAAGTCCAGTCTAAGGTAGCGAGTTTCTAAAGACACACATAATAGTCGTCATCAAGATGTCAATCATAAAGAGTCTACATGCCTAGGAACGTTAGAAGTACCATATCGAGTAAATGTCAGTTGAAGAGGACCCGTTCAAAGAAAAAAGAGTGTGTGCATTTGGTGGACGAGAACGTGGGTTGAAGTAGAACTTTATCACAATTTGTGACCTGAGAACTAAGGTCAATGACTTTGATTGGAAAAGATGAGAAGAGCGTACAAAGAGAAAGAGTGAGGATTCAGTATTCGTCGTCGACATGACTTGATAGCAAAAGACTCCGTGTAGCTAGCTCTTAAATATGGCTCCGAGCGTGCCTTAGTGACGACAGCCATACTCCCGCAAGGTATGGAAAATTAAGAAAGGGACGCACTGCAGATACACTGAGGGAGTAGGACCCCGTTGTACAGTGAGTACGTATCTGAGGACACCAACATTGGTGAGTTTGGCCGAGGGCACCAACAGAGAGTAAAGTTCTGAGGGTATACAGAAGACAAGAGGGCAATTGCTGTGTGATGCATTTCACAACGCGACTAGTCTAGCTTTAATAAGTTGCGAATGCACGACCGCAGGAGTAGTGATATCCAGAGCGAGGTGGTGCGAAAGAAGCACATGTCCTTTGGATTCATAAGTGGGGGTCAATTGGAGGATTCTCGGCTTGAAGTGTGGACAAAAGAAATGGAGGACTAATGGCTTTCGAGTCGGAAATCAGATATAAAGGAGAGTACAAATTGGGGGAAACTTAGGGGTTAAAAACGACTCCATATCTGGCGAAAGGGACTCCTGACCGAAAGTCGGTCTCGAAGGCATCTTAATGAGAGGGGCGACTATTGGCAATGCTTGAGACTAAATGGACAAGTGCAAAGGTCAGTCTATGAAAGGTAGACTGGCAAACAATAAATGAATTCAGCAGTCAAAAGCACTCAAAAAGGCCTCAAACGATTAATGTTATTCGATGCGGGTCGAACCTCGAGAAGAGGCTCTACGATCTTACGGAATCAAGACCAACGTGTTTCTGAAATGGGATTGAACAATGCTCGTGTGAGAGGGCTTTGTGGTTTGTAATGTGAGGCTGTGGTTGAGGGTTGAAAAAGGCTTGATGAAGTGAGCACGGTGCGCAGTGTGCTTTTGACTTTTGCTTTTGTTTGGGCTTTGAATTTGGTTTGGATTTTTGAAATTGATTTGCATTTGTGAAAAACTTTCGTATTTTGACTTTGGATTTTGCTTTTTCTTTTTGGTCATATTTATTCCTTTTTTTTTTCTTTTTTTTGGCACGTGTTTTACTACGCACCGTTGGTTAGGGTAGATTGGTGATCGAAAGAAAGGTAGGCTAAATGAAGGGTGTTTGTGGCTCAAAGGTTCAAGGGATTTTGGATTTGATGTGAACAAGGGTGGAAGGAAGGGTCATTTTGGTGGAGCTTGTGAAAGAGGCCTCTCTGGGGATTGTTCAATAAGTAATTGAATCAGCCATAAGATTTAACCAATTGTGAGCCAATGAGTGTTGAGACTTGCAATAGAATGAAATAAATTGCCAATGAATCATTTTATTGGATGAAAGAAGAATTTGAGACATAACATGGCTTATTTTGAAAGACTAACATAGTCAAAAGACAACGAATTGAAAAGACATAGTGCTAGGACTAGGACTCGAGATTAATCAAAGAAGGCCGCATGGATATTAACCCACGCTTGGGCGACTCATGGTTAGCAAAGTGGTTGGTTTGGAATGTTGATCTTATCCTTTTACCACCACTGATAGCGATAGAATCACTGGATGAGATAGGCCGTTCCCGAAATTTTACCACGTCATAAAGCCATGGTAGACTAATATGTGAATCATGGCTCAGACAGATGCGCAGCTTACTCATGAGGCTTCTATGATAAAACAAGAATCTCTCGACTGGATAGGATCTCATAATTTACTGAAAGAATATCCTCACATGGTGGGTCTCAGCTGCTAAACTCATTGAATCCATTCTCCTCGTATAGGTCTGGAGTGGGTCCAAAGTACAGGATGCGAACAAGGATCCTATCAATTTTTATATGCGGTTAGTCTAGCAGCCTTGTCTTCAATCATAAGAAGTCATATTCTCACTCTTCTATAGGAAGAAATAGGCTCAGTTCGAAAGACCTTTCGGGTTGGATAGGGCAATTTACATAAGTCTTTCCTACTATCAAGGAGAGGCTCTGATGAAAAGAACTCTCTGATATGTGGCTAAATTAACAAAGATGCTTCATTCTCCGTATGAGTGATGAAGTGCAGGATCTGAATGACCTTAACATTATGGGATCAGTGTTTGGAATTAAGGATGGAGATGCACGCACCTCTTCTTCTTAGTAAAAGCACCGTTAACCTATAGACGCTATCCGGAGGCTAATGACGATATCAATTCATGCGCGCAATTCTCACCTATACGACAGTAGGTGCTGGCCAAATCGGATACGAAGGTCCACAGGGAATGATCGATTATATGGGCTTCGCCAATCTAAATCGGTAAGGTGGCTCTCGTACACAATATATCTGGGCTGCAAGGGTTTACTAGGGCAAGATCGAGATAAGGTTCTTAAGTCAAATCATATTAAGATTCAAGTAACTTTGAATATTTTGTCCATAGTAAACCTTACCTTCACTTACATGACTTCAACTAGGAACTGTAATAGCTACTTGTACACTCATATAGTCTTCGCGAATACATAACATCAACCCTGGAGATGTATATTTTATGCATGCATTAAGACATTTCTGATTTCGACTAAATTTAAGTGAGTCAGAATGTGTGGAGTGAATGTCAATTTACTTTTAGACAACCGCATGTAAACGAATCCTGATTCGACTAAATCTAAAGGTCGACTTATGCTGGATCCGATGTATATCCACCACTTTATACTCTCAGAGAGTATGGAAAGTTAAGAAGAGGAACGAGTAATTTATCACGTGCTCACTCGACATATTGGCTTGGTGGCCTCCTAACTAAGATTCACGGAAGACAGGAATTGGAAATAAAAGTCAATCGAAAGGATAAATTTGCGAACCTGCAACCTTTAAGGAACTGCGGTGTTTGAGTAAATCTAAATCTATCCTAGATTGATTGCGATATGAGCTGGTTGGTTCAGTCTGATAGACGCACCATGTGGATGGATGGCAGGTAAAGTACTCCAAAGCTAATGATGTAGGAAAGCAGGCCAGAAGTCTAGAGAATTAGGCTGTCTTTATGCTTCATGATTTGACCTTAAAGAACCCACTTTGAGATATGTGGTCTTTAGAAGAATGAATTCAGAGGACAATTTGTCGTCACACTATCCATATTGGGTTCTACATTCTTGGACATATTATGGTTCATAAATTCTATTGAATGACCTATGTGGGGTTCTACAGTACATCTATGTGTGAAATAGACAAATCAGCTTCTTTGGCAATACTAGTGCCTAAGGGTTTTGAAAATCTTGGGAAATCTTTCAGACAGCACGTCAATAACTCTGCAATGATAATCATATAGATTGCGCACATGTAAAGGCCACATCCAGTAACTGAATTTTCGCAGGACCTTAGTATTCCTTATCAGTTTAGCCACGGGCAAAAGACGATTGGTGACTCGTCCGTCTTTACTAAGAGTCTCGGAGACGAAAACACATCACCTCCCTGCTCGTTACTATTTATTCCACTCGTCTACAGTTGTTTTATGGAAGGAATGAGAGGAGAAGATTCGGAGTTCTAAAGTTGCAGAAGAGTCGAGCACAGTCTATTCATCTATACTTACCACCTACTCAGCCCGTCACGAAAAATACACAAGAAGGAAGAGGCTTCAGTTTATTTCCACCTGGGGTCGATGACCTCTTTTTCTTCTACCGCTTCTGCTCCAAGTGCCTCTTTCTTGGAATAAGGCGAGAATCACAGATCAAGCTTTTTCGAGAATAGCGTTAAGAGCTGTGTCGATGTTGCTGAAGTGTCTTGGTGATCAGGACGCGTCGGGTTTTGGCTTTGTTATGCTTCTGGCACCCAGAGACAAAGTTTGCGAGTCTTTTGCTATCTTGGCTTGAAAACAAGAAATATACCTTTAGAACCCAGAAACAAAGAATTGAAAAAACTCTTAAGAAAAACCTCACTCAGTTTTTGAGGTTCTGGATTAAGGACTGGACTCGAAAGTAGCTTGAATGGGCTAAGACCTAAAATTTGATTTAAGGTGCTAGGACTTCGAGAAGATTCAAACCTAAGTGGGGCCTATTTCAGAATTAAGGAGGATCCTTCTGTCAGTCACTACATTCCATCTTCGTGAACATTTCTAATGTGGGCATCGCAGGAGGCGGATGCAGCTCTATGGATCCGAACCCTAGTTCAGACGGCTCTTATAGGTTGGGGCTTGCCTTTGTCGGATCTATTCTATTTTCGGAAAGAGACGCGACACGCCGCTGTAGACCTTTCACGATTCAATCGGTCTTCTCTTTGCGGTTTGCGGATTGACTTGAACCTAATTCAGATTAGAGGGATTCTCTGAATCTCAGAGCACTTCAGGTTAATGAATGTCAGCAATTCTGTAAACAGCACATAATTCAGCATTTGTGGGGCGAAGAGGGGTTTCGTACATAAAAGTTGCCAACAGATAGAACGCCAACCTTGCTTGTGATTGACACCTCATAAGATATCTGCGGGATGCCATATGATGCTATTACGGCGTCTGACGTCAAATGATTCTGTAAGACATTGTCAGAATTGGGAGCTGTGATATCGAGGCTAGACACATTAGAGATTCAGCAGCTTGTCGACGTACGTGGAACTCACAAAACACCGAATGTCAAGTGTGAAGCTTGGATTTGAGTTGTGGTAAGATGGATAGCGATCTGATACAAACTCAGCCACTAAGATAACCCAGCTACTATGATATGATGTGAACCCTGAGCGACAATGCGCCTGTATCTATGTTTGGCACACTTAAGTTGCTCAGAGAAATCTAAGTGACTATGTCGGGTCACGTTGGATTAGAGATGCTTCGGTAAGTGACGGTGTCGTAGCCACTTTGGCTAAAGTAGAGCTGGGTCAATTTCACCAAGATTAGATGAGTATCTGCAGCGAATAACGCCACCCTATATATTCTTCCTTGGCCTTGAGGTCAACAGCATATTCCGACTAGCTGGAAACGTGCAATGTTTATCACGTGACATGGCGGGGCCTTGATCACCGGACTTCAGTCTCTGTTGGAGGCACCATCGCTGTCATCAAGTGCCTTAACCTACTATTCTCTTCTGAGACCAATTACTCCTGGACTAGCAGAGTCTCCCCTCTCAAGTTTGTGATCATACGGAATGCATATAGAAGGATCTTTCCTTCTCGTCCTGACTCGGAGACAGAAAGGACGTACTCTTATTTGACCTAGTGGCTCACTATCAAGCACATATGTATGCAAATTCTGATTATTGCTACTATGGATACAAAACGAGACTGTCAAGGTGCCTCAACACCGCCATATCACCAAATGGGATTATCCCCCAGTGAAGTCGGCCAAAAACTGTAGGGGCTTCGGCCCGGCTTAGGAGGGGGTTGAGAACCTCAGCTTCAGTTGTCATGAGGTTGAGCCATGGAAATCGGAATCATTGTGAATGCGTTGGGAGTGTGTCGTCGAATTGAGGATCGCACCTAGACGAGTCAGTTCATCATAGTTAGGGTTATTCACGGACGCGCAGTCGAGTGGCCAACAGCATGTCTGAGCATTAAACTGCATTCGGTTGCTCTGCAATAGAATTCTTAAATGGCCCGTCTGTATGTGTCCCATAGCTTAATGTACATGTACCTCAGCTTGGCGTCATCCTGGGGCTGTCTCGGGGGAGAGGCTGCTCGTTGACGACCTCTCACAGATCTGTTTTTACATATTCGCCGCAGTCCGATATAGGATACTTCGTTAGTCATCGGGTCGTGTGCTGATGTCTTTTCGAACTAATCGAGTTGTTCATGTGGCTAGACAAACTTATAACAAAGTCTGAATTCAAAAGAGGACAATATTATGAGATATTGAGAACTTAGATGAGATATAGATGCACAGTTGATTTTGCAAAATAGGATATTGAGTGGATATTGCTATTGAATAACAAACCTAACGGAACTTCCTCATGAAATATTACACAGAGACGTCACACGCTCATGAAAAGTATCGGTAATATAGAATGTGTCGCCAGTATTAACCATGTATGATGTGCTTGTACGAAGACGACATCGCGCGATCGGGTTGATCTCGATACAGAACCTTGGTTCAGTTGAACTGATGTACATGAGATCGACCGATCTTATAATTCGGGATATTAAGGCAATTTACAGTGCACGCGTGCTCGATTCGTAGGCATTATATATATAAGAGACATAGAACATATTATATGAGATGATGCTAAGTCCGACAGTAACCAGAACTCAGCCCTTTAATTCTTGTCTATTGTAGATGATATAGTAGACTGTTTCTTAGCTTCATGCACTTCACTCACAATGCTCACAAATCGTTAGAAATATACGGTATGAGTGATGTTGAGTATTGTTTTGAGACATAGAATCTGGAGAAACCAAACAACATCTGCAGATTAGTACTAGAGACATATTAATTAAATCTGGTAGTAATTATTTAGTTGTATATGATTAAGATAAAGATTGCGAATGAAAACACTCTATACGGCAATGGACAATTTGAGATATTAAGAGAACCGTCATAGTTATAAATGAATGACGAGTTGAACGAATGGAGCTCTGCACGTACACCTTGCTTTAATTAATATTTTCATACAATGGTTAGGTCCATGAGGAATAGAGAGCAACAGAGGAAGATTGGCGAGACGAAATCATAGAAAGAAAGGTCTCTTGGTGAGCTTATATTCAACTCACGAGGATTCTATTGGACCCTTCATATTCGCTTGGTTGAGTCATATTCGACTAGTAGATCTACGATGATTGTATGTGAGATGAGTATGGTTGTTTTGAAGTGTTGTAGTGGGTATTGTGCTTTGTGTAATGCGTCCTATTGCACTTCTTGTGAAGTCTTGTGGACCTTTGTTGCAGAGGTTCCTATGAGCTTCGTCGATCTATGTGCGTATTTTCCTCAATGCTCTGAGTCGTCTCGACGACCTGAGCGAGCTGCCGCACTCGGTTGGAGACCGTCTCATCGTTCGTGATCATGATACACGAGGCAAACGAGGCAGGAAAAAACCTGCGTATATACAGTTGGGTGGTTAATCGAGCGTCATCACGCAGTCAGGAGCCGAGTTGGACAACGAGCGCCTCAATTACCGCTTGGATCGTATCGCGAGTCTCGCTAGTGGACAGTAATCTGTCTTTCTCTGTCAACTGCTGCTAGGATAGAAGTCTAGTATTACGCAAGAGAGGATCGGAGTCCTTGGAGTTTGTTAGCGATATATTACGTTTCCTCATACTCTTTTTTTCTGGATTCGGAGTCGTACTCTATGACGAGCTATTCGAACTCACTTGCTAGGGAAGGAGCGATATAGCATGACGACGCGTTCCTCAGCGTAATATACGCTCGCGAAAGGATCCGTTGCGTTGAAGGGGCGATCTGGAGGTTTGGTTGACCATACTATTGGTTTCTGTTCGCACAGAATCTTACTATGGACGTCTCGACGTCTGGTGTTTGGACTTTTTTTAGACTTGTGAGGCCTCGACTATCTCCAGGCCGTCGAGGGCCTCGTCCTCTCCGCTTCATCACGGAGTAGCCTTTTTTTACAGAAATCTTTTTTTTCTTTGGGTCATCTTACCCTTTGTCTTCTTGGAACTAGGCTGCTGGCAGCCCTGCTTTTTGCCACCCTTGATGGCTTTTTCTGCAAAAGGAAATTCAAACACTTACCAAAAAATATGGATTAACAGTTGTACAGCAAGTTAAAACCGAAGATCCAAGATAAGGATTCGACAGATTACAGTGTCGAATCTGGGATGATGTGTATTTTACAAGGGTGAACAGGTTTCGACAAAAATTCTCCAAGTAAATGACCCATTCCACTATTCGATTTCAGGGACGACCTCGTCGGAGCAAAGGCTTTCGACTAATTAATTCTCTTCGACAGATTACAACAGTCGAAGCAGAGATGTGTATTTTACAAGGATGAAAGGTTTCGACCGAAAAATTATTCCCAAGTAAAATACCCTCTCCCTAACTCGTCTTAAACAGATGAACTCGTTAAGCAAGGCTTTCGACTCATTAATTTCTTCGACAGATTAACACCATGTCCAAAGCAGGAGGATGTGTATTTTACAAGGGTGAAGGTTCGACCAACAATACACCCAAGCAAAATACCATCTCCACGTTCGTCTTTTCCATATTCCGTCGAAGCAAATGCTATTCGACTAGTAATACACCTTTCGAAATTTCGACAGATTAAAACAATGTCGAAGGCTGGAGATCTGTAATTTTACAAGGGTGAAAGGTTGCGACCTAAAGAAATTATTCCCAAGTAAATACCCATCCTCGCCTGATTTCCGTCATGCCAACGATCGTCGAAGCAAACGCTTTCGACAAATGAACACCTTTTCGAGCAGTTAAACATGGGTCGAAGCTGGAGAATGTGTATTTACCAAAGGGTGAGAGGTTTCGACCAAAAATACACCCAAGTAAATCCATTCCCTATTCGGTCATTTCCAGTAAGACTCGTAGTAAGCAAAAGCTTTCGACTGATGGATTCTCTTCGATGAAGATTAAACTGTCGAAGCAGGGAGATGTGTATTTTACGAAGGATACTAGTTTTCGTCCAAAAAATTGAACCTTTTAATACCCATCTCCCTACTTCCCGCACCAATATTCGATTCGTCGAAAAAGAAGTTTATTCGGCTAGTGAAAATGTCGTAAACCTCTCAGTTAAAAGTGTTTGGAAATACCATCCTCCACATTCGAACCTTAGTAAATGTATGTCGAAGAAGTGGAGAATGGACGAAGGGATAATTAGAATGAACAAAGTCGAGAGATATACCTTTATTCTCTTTCTGTTTCGTCGGGTGTCACACTCGCTTGTCTGAGTTCAGCGAAATATTTCTAAGTTATCCCATTCCTTTCTGTTTTGCGGCCTTTCTGCGAGCAACGGTTGCAAAAAAAGACAAGAAGAAGATATAGTAATCCGTGGAAAATAACAGTCGAATCACAATAGTTACCTATTCTACTACCCTGGCCTCGAGCCCGTCATTAACAGCGAGCGAGTTGGGGCTCGAGGAATAGTGAATCCTATGAACAATAATGCAAGGGAACCAACATGTTGGGGAATTTTTATCAGTATCGGCTTCCCAGTTCCTGGATTCTTTTTCCATAAGTCCACTGGGATCACCTTTGAGGGATCCTTCTCCAAGGAAATACACTCCACTTGCTGCTTCGCCTCACCGGTGAGAGGGTCCAAATCCTCAACAACTGATGGCCCCGTAGCTTTGGGGAAGTGTTGGGCACACTGTTAAATACCTGTGTATTGGTCGCTGTTTAGCATACAGATAGCTCGCCGAATCGTGGAATCTCAAAATATATAAGAATTGTGATTCCAAGGACTCGCCTTTGTTGGTGTTTGTCGAGACAGTCACCTGCCCTTTGTGGCGTGTTCGATCTTGAACCAACCCCCATCTTAACATCTGGGTCTGCGATACAGCTGATGATAGGTGCACAAGAGACATGACTGAGAGCCAGCTTGACAGCACAAACCACTAAGTAAGATTCAAGAATATGAAGAAAAGAATGGGACAGCTGGACAATGCGATCCATAAAAACGAAGTTTTCCATAAAATTTGTTCAAAGGAAGGACGAACCGCATAGTCCATACCTGTACCTCTTCCAAGTATTAAAGGATGTAGCCATACGCTGACAGTCGTATTATATTGGTCTCCCAACTCTGGACATGACAAATTTCTGTCGATTGGGTAGAAGGAGCATGTCGAAGAGTGGTGCCCAACCAAGTCGCTTTCTTCATGCACTGCATGAGATTTTCACATTGTCGGGAGCCTTTCCCTTTTGGCCACATATAAGTCCAGTATTTTGGTGCTCTTGAGGGACTCATGTACCTCTTCATATAGCCGACGATACACATCCCTGGTGGAGGTTTCATCGGAAGGTGCGATGTATCATCAGAGATGACTCACCCCTATGACGGAGGAGTCCTTTATGGAGGCCCTCTCGACAGGCTTGGAGGTCCAACATCCTCCCTTAATGTATCTCCTCCCGTGCACGGGAGGAAGATATAGTTTGCCTAAGGGGCCTCTCGGAACATTCAATCATCCTCGCAGATTGGGAATTGACGGGTTTGGCTCGATGACTCAGGTCGAGGCACTTCTTCTCTGCAGCACAGTATCAGCGTCGGAGGCGAGACCGGTGGTGACATGTTCCGCAGATGGGATCTTCGTGTTGTTTTCGTTCTTCGGCCATATTGATTATCCGAGATGTGTAATCTGGTGAGCAAGGAACACGAGAAGACATCAATATGGTTGTTCCTTGATCTCGATAGTTGGCCTGGGTTTTAATGGTACCGTCCGCCCAACACCCATGCTTAAGGGCATCAACTCCTTGTCGAGTGGGTAGCCAGGATCTCAGTAAACAGAAAATAAATAATCTTCAGTGAAGGGCGGCGAGAAATGGTACCGATTATCGCAAGGTTGACGCTGGTCTTCTGTATTACAGTCGAGAACTGAAGAGTGCATGTAAACCTGGAACGTCGAAAGCTAGAACCTGTGGATCAGTAAAATGGTAAATTAGAGGAGAAAGAGAGAGAAGGCAGAGCAAACACAATAAATGTTGAATTTTCTCTCTCTTCAAGCTTTATAGGTGGGTGAAATTTTTCACCTACCCACACAGTCATCCAAGATCAAGCCGTCATCACCGGTCATGTCATCGATTCTCAATCCATGACAGTGTCGTTTTTTCCCGGCCGGAAAGCCTCACCAATCGACGTCAACTTGGTGTGTTGACTCAATCTATTGAGGGGCAAATGATGTTGGCATCCTAGTTGGATGCCGACCCTGGATCTGAGTTGTGGGTGAGAGCGTGTCACCCTTATAAACATGCCAACGAAGCAGAATAGGGTGATTGTTACCCTTCCAATCCGCCACGTGGTACAAAGTATCGAATTGATGAGAGTAAGATTACTCGAGAATGAATGATGGTTAACTAAGGAATACCAAAAAGGGAACTCTAGGTAACCTAATCATGGCCTTTAAGGAAAAATTAAAGTCCAAGCCCTGTTTCGGGAACAGTAATATCGATACCTCATTAATTGCACTGTTTCCCCATTTACGTCATTTCAGACCCCCACATCAGTCATAGTTTTTCCTGACATCTTACACAAATAAGGGAGATTCTCTGACCCACCGTTCGTCTTTTTTACCCTCTTTTTGCGTCAGTATGCTGACTTACAAGAGCATCGAGGGGGGATAACCAAGTAATCAATCTCCTTGGTTCAGGTTGCACGAGAGCCCTGTGGACGAGAGCTTGTTCAGTCCAGAGCCTACGAATCCCAGAGGTCTGTTCAGTCCAGGCTATTCATCCAGAGGTCCGATCTCACGTCGAGAGCTTTTCTGGTTCACAACCTCTCGGACATTCTAAACTTAAGGTCATCTGTCGATTTCACGTCAGGCGTGACTAGGAGCCTAATCACCCTGTATCCACTTCAACATCCACGTTACTACTTGTAACAACACACGTATCGAACAACAACGGGTTTATTCAACTGATGAGAATATTAGATTCACTTGTCACTCGCGTAATTCATGACCTACTTGCGGAATAAGGTTTGTACTGATTTGCGGAATTACAGTACTATCTACTCCTCACTGTACTGTATTTTTTTTCTTCTATCCCTATTATTATAAGGGACAGGGAGGAGACGGTGTGGCCCTCTTAAATGACTTTTATATCCCTTAATGAGATTATTTAATAAATTATGAATTGATGTGCTTAAATTATGCCCTTTTTATTGATTATAGTGATTAATATGAAAAATTGATTATTATGGAGTTAATTAATTAGTCAAACATTTAACAATGACATTATTTCAAATTGTATTAAAACAATTAATGGTCTTTATTTGAATTTCAACTTTGAAACACTAATTTATTAATATACAATTCAAGTAAATTAATTGGCTAATGTAGATATAAACATTTCTTATGATACATATCTTATATACAATTTTCATATATACAAGCCGCATCGCTGCACGATAAAACTAGTAATATAATAACAGTACGAGGTTAGATAATGTCTGTATATGGTCATGCTCTGGGTAAAAAAAAAGTATATGTCATT
>SNQN01004382.1:15862-30534 GCA_008642245.1 Bassia scoparia
AGTACCATCAAATTTGATGTGGCCTGGTATTTTAACTTTTTGTGACCGAGCTCTTAAAATCTCCTCACCAAACGGTGATGAAGATGGATACCTGATTCCAGCAGCTGCATGCATCATGGTCTGACCAGGTGTAGCTTCTGCTGCTGGTTGGCCTTGTGAAGGACCTGGTTCCCCCAGCCTATGAAAGGCTGAGAGGCGATTCCCAAGCCTGTCATGAACCGATCGTCCATGCCTGGTTGCATGCCCAGGCCTGGTGGTCTGCGATGTGTATCCAGCAGATTCTACTCGAGATTCAGGTCTTGGTGTTCCTGATTTGTCACGACGCACAGGACTTACATATCTTACTTCAGGTCTTTCATAAGCTTCCTCTGGTATATCTTCCATCGATGGAGATGAACCGCATGATGGTGAGGATGAAAAGTGAGGCAGTGAATAATTTAACCTCCTTCTGACGTGTGGTCGGGGTGGTCTACCTGCACCACCCATTTGACTATGGTGCCTTCTGGTTGAATGACTTGGTGTAGGTAGGTTTGGACCATAAAGGTCATATCCTAGTGTGGTTTCTGCTTCTGAAGTGTTTCCAGCATAACCAAAGGATGCCAAACCAGCACGTCTGAGGATGTTCCTTGCATGCTCCACCTGGTCTGGGCTTGGTGGAGTTGAATGACCTCGTGTTCTCCTGTAGGGAGAAGGTTCATGATGATAATTTCCACCTGGCCCGGTAGAACCAGTGTATTGGTTCCCTGGGTTTTGTGGTGGTTGATTCTGAGATGGTGGTGGCATTGTACTCCGGCTTTCCCGGTGCCTCGCTGACTTGGAGCGCCTTGAGGAGCGACTTCTTGCTGTGGATGATACCTCCTCTGGCCTCCTAGGGTCAGCTCTGTCTCCATGCACCATCTCCTAGTTGGATGCATCCATCGTCCAATCCACTCGTTATGTGGCACTACGCCCCTCCTTCTAGCGCCAAATTGTTGGTACAATATATGGTACTGTTGACGTGGTAGTGGCCAACGAGCCGGTGCCGGTGGAGATGGACTTGGCCTGGTATCCAGTAACCTACAAAACACAAATGAACTATCATGGGTCAACCCAGGATCAGCCCCTTCGATGGAGGTGTCAGTATATTACCAGGGAGTTCTATATTTAGAGAGAGAATGTAGGTTGTGTTTGTTCAAGTGAACTCGCCAGGCCTTGGTGTCCCAAGACTGCCTTTTATACTAAACCTTGCATGGTCAAATGCAACCTCAACGCGACAAGTGGCTCATAATCCTACCAAGGTAGGTGTCAATGCATGTACCTGTAGACACCTAAAAATGTCTCCCCAAATGAGTAATCAATGATGAAGTATACCACATGTCGCAATTAATTCGAACTCGAAAAAACGCAATTGAACTCGTAATGAAGCTCGAAATATGTGAAGTCAAGTATCTCATATCCTCTGCAAAACTTCTGACGTCCACAAGGTCAAATATATAGGCAAAAAATTGACTTTCTGCTATACTTTTGTTCCGCCGACCTAGTGCTATGCTCAACCGTTAATCACAAAGTACCGAAGCTGTCCATCTCATGGCTGTTTCGCTCGCCTCCTCTACGCCATGTTGTCCAGGTTCTTTCTAGAACCGCTGGCGTATTTTCTTACAATTATCCTTTCTGACTTTTTGTCTGATGAACTTTCTCATCTGAATTTTTGCATGTTAGCTGTTGCTGAGGCCGTCCCGATAACGCATCACCAAATTACCATAATAATTAGTAACCAAATACGCGGAACTGTTCGTTAAGAATCTCTCCTAGAAAAACTTATCGATCTTTCTTGCGATAATGGAGGCGTTCCTACGCTATGATAGATACTCGATCACTCACTAGTCTTAGAAAAATCGAGACCATATCTCGGCAGACGCACCTGCTATCGATACAGGTCTACTCTAATCATTTAGGAATTTTGGAATGACAAACGCACACTATCTGAGCAACCGCAGCTGCGAATATTGTACCTACGCTCCTCCTTAACTCCAGGAAGCGTTCCGTACGCGTAGCATCGGCTATGCCATATAATTCACGCTGACCTTTCGCGAGTGTCCATCGGATGACTACAACTCGAGACCCGTATTCTACGGCTAGCCTCGTCTTTGCAACGCGACCTTCATACGCTGCTCACTCAGAGGTCGTACTATACGCGTCGCTACTTCCCTGCCATCCGCTCTAGCCTATTTAGAATACGACCTTCCCTCCATCCTCTGCACTCGTGGAATCACACGATTTTCGCACACGAATCCTTGACATTACGACACTTTATCAACAACGCAGACTTTATCCAAGCTTCACTTACGACTAAGCATTCTCATTTCATCACGAAAACCTCTTCACACATTACACATAAAACACGAGTCTTTTGCGTTCGTGTCGATTCGATTTGACAGCAGCAAACAAGCGTTGAATTCTGAGATTACTCACCATAATTCTCTTTCACTTTCTTTTAGACACTTGATTAACGCATTATTATGAGTTTTAATGGTAATTTATACAATTAGAAACGACCTTTTGAATCGTTCAGTGTAATATGTAGGTTTGTCATATTGTTTTCAATTGTCTTGTCATTCGTTTTGGTCTTTCATTCTTTTACATCTTCTTTTTTTATTATTATTATCCATTTTCATAACTACACAATTCTTATTCTTGTATAGCGATCAAGGTGAAGAGTATTCATTAGCTCTCAGTTCTTTTCATCATGAACTAATCATGTTGTTTGTATTTGTCTTTAATGTATAGCGATTCAAGGCGGAAGATTTGATTTCGCTCGTTTACATAACTAACCTTTGCTTTGTTCTTGCCAAGATTTTAGCTGGTACAGATTGGTTCTGTATATACTATATATTTTGAAGCTTCACTATACTTCATATTGTCATTGTTGTATATTGTTATATGTTGTTTGCTAAACAAGACGGAATTATGTGAATACTTTAAATCAGATTAACTATGGAGACAAACGTTTTTAGCACCGTTTTAACATGCATTAATACAAAGTGGTCCACATTTCTAGTGAGCTCTCTTGGCATAATAGAACATACTCCACTTAGTATTTTTTAGGCGCTAGGTCGCTAATAAGGTGCGAATATAGTTAATGTGTGTGATCAATAAATCGTGTTTAATGGAATTACAATGAGGACCAGAGTAAGGCCGTACATAGCGGGCGATTGGGTTACAGATCTGATTCGTACCATGTCCAACCCTCACGACTGGTTACTTGATTGGACGTGGGGCCATTGGTTTTGGCACCAAACGTTTCGGGCGTCCGTGAATAACCTTTCTAGCACGGCGGCGACTCCGCTTACTTCGAAGCAACCACTACCCACGGCCACTACGTGCGCGGCGGCGTGCGCTCACGCCAGCAAACGCACACTCGAGAGTCAAAGCGCCCGCTATACGCGAGGGTGCGGCCCACGTCCTACAGTACCTAACTTTGACTAGTTGATAGACACTTTTGACTCCTTTGGGCTTCAACTTTTGCATGTGAACAAGCCCACTGGGTTAACTTATGTGGGCCTTGGTTGATATTGGGCCTGGTGGCGTAATATATACCAACAGAGTCCATTCGAGGAATTTTTGAGTCCGTCAAAAGAAAATCCAGAAAACGTAGAAACAGTCGTAGAAGGTAGCACGCTTATTTTTTGGGTTCTAAATGGTTGGAATAGTAATTACTCATGACTCGCCAAGTGTGTCAAAAATTCTGAACAAAATCGAGCAGGGTCAACGAGACATGGTTTTTTGACCGAAAACCATGGATTATAAATCGCCGAATTTAGGTCTCCTGAAAATTTTCTGAAAAATTGTCAAAATTTTTACCATGGGATCATATGATAATATGATGGGTACAGGTGAAGATTTGAGCCCCAAATGATTCCATACTGGGCACTTTTGAGTCCGTCAATTGAAAAATGAGAAAATGACGAAACATTTGTGGGAGGTGGCATGCTTAGTATTTGGGTCCGAAACTGTTGGTATAGTAATTTCTCATGACCCGGAAGGTGTGACAGAAATTCTGGACAAAATCGAGCGGGATCACCGAGACATGATTTTTTGGGCGAAAACCATGGATTATATCATCGAAATGAGATCTCTGGACATTTTTCGAAAAAATTGCCGAAACTTTTACCATGGATTCATCGGATAATATGATGGGTCCAGGGAAAATTTGAGCCCCAAACGAGTTCATACGTAGCACTTTTGAGTCCGTCAAATGAAAAACGAGAAAATGTCAAAACATTAATGGGAGGTAGCACGCTTAGTATTTGGATTCGAAACGTTTGGTATAGTAATTTCTCATGACCCAAAAGGTGTGACAAAAATTCAAGACAAAATCGAGCCAGGTCACCGAGACATGGTTTTTTGGCAGAAAACTATGGGATTATACATCACCGAAATGAGGTTTTCGGAGAATCTTCGAAAAAATTGCCAAAATTTTTACCATTGGATCGTACGATAATATGATGGGTCTAGGTAAGATTTGAGGCCCAAACGAGTCTATACGGGGCACTTTTGAGTCCGACAAAGAAAAAAAAAGAAAACGTCGAAACAGTCGTAGGAGGTAGCATACTTATTATTTGGGTCTGAAATAGTTGAAATAGTAAATTCTCATCACTCGGAAGGTGTGATCGAAATTCTGGACAAAATCGAGCCAACTCACCGAGACATGGTTTTTTGGCCGAAAACCATGGATTATACATCACCGAAATGAGGTCTCCGGAAAATTTACGGAAAAATTGACGAAATTTTTACCATGGGTTCATATGATAATCTGATGGGTCTAGGGAAGATTTGAGGCCCAAACGAGTCCATACAGGACACTTTTAAGTTTGTCAAATAAAAAACGAGAAAATGTCAAAACAGTCGTGGGAGGTAGCATGCTTGGTATTTGGGTCCGAAACTATTGGAATAATAATTTCTCATGACCCGCAAGGTGTGACAGAAATTTTGGACAAAATCGAGCCGGGTCACCGAGATATGATTTCTTGGGCGAAAACTATGAATTATACCATGGGTTCGTATGATAATTTTCATCACCGAAATGAGGTCTCGGGACAATTTTCGGAAAAATTACCGAAATTATTACCATGGGTTCGTATGATAATATGAGGGTCCAGGGAAGATTTGAGCCTCAAACGAGTTCATACGGGGTACTTTTGAGTCCGTTAAATAATAAACAAGAAAATGTCGAAACATTTGTGGGAGGTAGGACTCTTAGTATTTGGGTTTGAAACTGTTGGTATAATAATTTCCGATGACCCGAAGGTGTGACAGAAATTGTGGACAAAATCGAGCCGGATCACCAAGACTTGATTTTTTGGGCCAAAATCATGTATTACATATATCACTAAAATGAGGTCTCAGGACGATTTTCGGAAAAATTGCTGAAATTTTTACCATGGGTTAATATGATAATATGATGGGTCTAGTGAAGATTTGAGGCGCTAACGAGTCTATACGGGACACTTTTGAGTCCGTTAAAGGAAAAACGAGAAAACATCGAAACAGTCGTAGAAGGTACCACGCTTATTATTTGGGTTCGAAACGATTATAATAGTAATTTCTCATGACCCGGAAGGTGTGACAAAAAATCTGCACAAAATCGAGTCGGGTCACCGAGACATGGTTTTTTGGCCGAAAAGTATGGATCATACATAACCGAAATGAGGTCTCCGGACAATTTTCGTAAACATTGCCGAAATTTTTACCATGGGTTGATATGATAATATGATGTCTCTAGGAAAGATTTGAGACCCTAACGAGTCCATACGGGGCACTTTTGAGTCCGTCAAAAGAAAACGAGAAAACGTCAAAAAAGTCGTTAGAGGTGCACGATTATTTTTTGGGTTCGAAAAGCTTGGAATAGTAATTTCTCATGACCCGCAAGGTGTGACAGAATTTCTGGATAAAATCGAGTCGGGTCACCGAGATATGGTTTTTGGTCGAAGACCATGGATTATACATCACCGAAATAAGGTCTTCGGACAATTTTCGGAAAAACTGTAGAAATTTTTACCATGGGATCATATGATAATATGATGTGTCTAGGAAATATTCGAGGCCCAA
This sequence comes from Bassia scoparia, assembly GCA_008642245.1. Lineage (NCBI taxonomy): Eukaryota > Viridiplantae > Streptophyta > Magnoliopsida > Caryophyllales > Amaranthaceae > Bassia > Bassia scoparia. Next base: position 21,950 of record SNQN01004382.1, read on the forward strand.
ACGAGTCCATAAGGGGCAATTTTAAGTCCGTCGACGGAAAAAGGAGAAGACGTCAAAACAATCATTGGAGGTAGCACGCTTAGTATTTGGGTCCGAAACTGTTGAAATAGTAATTTCGCATGACCCGGAAGGTGTGACGGAAATTCTGAACAAAATCGATCCGGGTCAGCGAGACATAGTTTTTTAAGTGAAAACTAGGGGTATTCAAAAATAGTTGAGGCCCAAAGGTGTCCATTCGGGGCACTTTTGATTCCGTCAAATGAAAAACGAGAAAACGTCAAAACAGTCATGGGAGGTAGCACGCTTGTTATTTGGGTACGAAACTGTTGGAATAATAATTTCTCATGACTTGGAAGATGTGACAGAAATTTTGGACAAAATCGAGTCGGGTTACCGAGATATGATTTTTTGGCCGAAAACCATGAATTATACATCACCGAAATGAGGTCCCCTGACAATTTTCGGAAAAATTGCCGAAATTTTTACCATGGGTTCATATGATAGTATGATGGGTTCAGGGAAAATTTGAGCCCCAAACGAGTCCATACTGGGAACTTTTGAGTCCATCAATTGAAAAATGAGAAAATGTCGAAACATTCGTGGGAGGTAGCACGCTTAGTATTTGGGTCCGAAACTGTTGGTATAGTAATATCTCATGACCCGGAAGTTGTGACAGAAATTCTGAACAAAATCGATCTGGATCACCGAGACATTATTTTTTGGGCGAAAATCATGGATTATATATCACCAAAATGAGGTCTCCAGACAATTTTATTAAAAATTGTCGAAATTTTTACTATGGGTTCATTGGATTATATGATGATTCCAAGGATGATTTGAGCCCCAAATGAATTCATACGGAGCAATTTTGAGTCCGTCAAATGAAATACGAGAAAATTACGAAACATTCGTGGGAGGTAGCACGCTTAGTATTTGGGTCTGAAACTGTTGGTATAGTAATTTCTCATGACACGAAAGGTGTAATTTAAATTCTGAACAAAATCGTTCCGGGTCACCGAGACAAGGTTTTTTGACCGAAAACCATGGATTATACAACACTGAAATCAAGTTTCCGGACAATTTTCGAAAAACACGTCGAAATTTTTACTATGGGTTCATATGATAATATGATAGCTCCAGGGAAGATTTTAGGCCCAAACGAGTCCATTCGGAGCATCTTTGAGTCCGTCAAAAAAAAAATCCAGAAAACGTAGAAATAGTCGTAGGAGGTTGCACATTTAGTCTTTTGGGTCCAAAAATGATTAAATAGTAATTTCGCATGACCTGGAAGGTGTGACTAAAATTCTGAACAAATTCGAGCTAGGTCACCGAGATTTATTTTTTGGCTGTAAATTATGGGTTATACATCATCAAAATGAGGTCTCCTGAAAATTTTCGGAAAAATTGCAGAAATTTTTACCATGAGTTCATATGATAATATGATGGGTGCAAGGAAGATTTGAGGCCCAAAACGAGTCCATACGGGGCATTTTGAGTCCGTCAAATGAAAAACGGGAAAATGTTGAAAAACTCATGGGAGTTAGCACGTTTAGTATTTCGGTCCGAAACTGTTGGTATATTAATTTCTCATGACCCGGAAGGTGTGACAGAAGTTCTGGTCAAAATCGAGATAGGTCACCGAGATATGATTTCTTGGCCAAAAACTAGGAATTATACATCACCGAAATGAGGTCTCCAGACAATTTTCGAAAAAATTACCGAAATTTTTACCATGGGTTCATATAATAATATGATGGGTCCGGGAAGATTTGAGCCTCAAACGAGTTCATACGGGGTACTTTTGAGTCCGTCAAATGAAAAACGGGAAAATGTCGAACATTTGTGGGAGGTAACACGCTTAGTAATTTGGTCCGAAACTATTGGTATAGTAATTTCTCATAACCTCGAAGGTGTGACAGAATATCTGGAAAAAAAACGAGTCGGGTCACCGAGACATGATTTTTTTGGCGAAAACCATGGATTATATATCACCGAAATGCGGTCTCCAGACAATTTTCGGAAAAATTGCCGAAATTTTTTCCATAGGTTCCTATGATAATATGATGGGTCCAGGAAATATTTGTGTTCAAAACGAGTCCATACGGGGCAATTTAGAGTCTGTCGAAGGAAAAACGAGAGAATGTCGAAACAATCGTAGGAGGTAGCACGCTTATTATTTGGGTCCGGAACCGTTGGAACAGTAATTTCTCATGAACCAGAAGGTGTGACTGAAATTTTGAACAAAATCGAGCCGGGTCATCGAGACATGGTTTTTTGAACGAAAACCATGGATTACCGAAATGAGGTTCCCTGACAATATTCGGAAAAAAACGCCGAAATTTTTACCGTGGGTTTATATGATAATATGATGGCTCCAGGGAAGAGTTGAAGCACAAACGAGTCCATTTGAGGCATTTTTGAGTCCGTAAAAAGAAAATCCAGAAAAACGTAAAAATAGTCGTAGGAGGTAGCACGCTTAGTATTTGGGTTCTAAACTGTTAGAATAGTAATTTCTCATGACCCGGAAAGTGTGAAAGAAATTTTGAACAAAATCGAGCCTGGTCACCGAAACATCTTTTTTTGGCCGAAACCATGGAGTATACATCACCGAAATGAGGTTTTCGGAGAATTTTCAAAAATATTGTCGAAATTTTTACCATGGGTTCATATGTTAATATGATGGGTCCATGGAAGATTTGAGGCCCAAACGGTCCATACAAGGCACTTTTGAGTCCGTCAAAGAAAAAACGAGAAAACGTCGAAACAATCGTAGGAGGTAGCACACTTAGTATTTGGGTCCGAAACGGTTGGAATAGTTATTTCTCATGACCCGGAAGGTGTGACAGAAATTCTGAACAAAATCGAGCCGGGTCACCGAGACATGGTTTTTCGACCGAAAACCATGGATTATACTTCACCGAAATGAGGTTTTCGAACAATTTTCGGAAAAATTGCCGAAAATTTTATCATGGGTTCATATGATAATATGATGTGTCCAGGGAAGATTTGAGGCCCAAACGAGTCCATACGGCGCAATTTTGAGTCTGTCGAATGAAAAATGAGAAAACGTCGAAACAATCGTAAGAGGTAGCACGCTTAATATTTGGGTCATGAGATGATTTGAGGCCCAAACGAGTCCATGCGGGGCACTTTTGAGACCTTCAAATGAAAAACGAGAAAATGTCGAAATATTCGTGGGAGGCAGCACGCTTAGTATTTGGGTCCTAAACTGTTGGAATAGTTATTTCTCATGACCCGAAAGGTGTGACAGAAATTTTGGACAAAATCAAGCCGGGTCACCGAAACAAGGTTTTTTGGCTGAAAACCATGGATTATACATCACCGAAATGAGGTGTCCAGACAATTTTCAGAAAAAATTGCCGAAATTTTAACCATGGGTTCATATGTTAATATGATGGGTCCAGGGAAGATTTGAGGCCCAAACGAKTCCATACGGGGCACTTTTGAGTCCGTCAAATGAAAATCGAGAAAACGTCGAAACAATCATAGGAGGTAGCACACTTAGTTTATGGGTCCGAAACGGTTGGAATAGTAATTTCTGATGACCTGTAAGGTGACAGAAATTCTGAACAAAATCGAGCCGGGTCACCGAGACATGATTTTTTGGCCAAAAACATGGATTAAACATCACCGAAATGAGGTTTTCAGAAAATTTTTGAAAAAATTGCAGAAATTTGACCATGGGTTCATCTGATAATATGATGGGTCCATGGAAGATTAAAGGCCCAAACGAGTCCATACAGCGCAATTTTGAGTCCGTCAAATGAAAAATGTGAAAACGTCAAAACATTTGTAGAAGTTAGCACGCTTAGTATTTGGGTCCAAAACTGTTAGAATAGTAATTTCTCATGATCCAGAAGGTGTGACAGAAATTCTGGTCAAAATCGAGCCGGGTCACCGAGACATGGTTTTTTAGACGAAAACCATGGATACATCACCGAAATGAGGTCTCCTGACAATTTTCGGAAAAATTGCCGAAATTTTTACCAAGGGTTCATATGATAATATGATGGGTCCAGGGAAGATTTGAGGACCAAACGAGTCCATACGGGGCACTTTTGAGTCCGTCAAAGGAAAAACGAGAAAACGTCGAAACAATCGTAGGAGGTAGGACGCTTAGTATTTGGGTCCAAAACTATTGTAATAGTATTTCGCATGACCCGAAAGGTGTGACAGAAATTCTGGACAAAATCGAGCCGGGTCACCGACACATGGTTTTTTGGCCGAAAATTATGGATTATACATCATCGAAATGAGGTCTCCGGACAATTTTCGGAAAAATTGCCGTAATTTTTATCATGGGTTCATGTGATAATATGATGGGTCCATGGAAGATTTGATGCCCAAACGAGTTCATACGGGGCACTTTTGAATCCGTAAAAAAAAACGAGAAATCGTCGAAACAGTCGTAGGAGATAGCACGCTTAGTATTTTGATCCAAAACGGTTGGAATAGAAATTTTCATGATTGGAAATGTGTGACAGAATTTCTGGACAAAATCTAATCGGGTCACCGAGACATGGATTATACATCACCTCCCTTAAAATTTTTCCTAAACAAGGGAACTTGTCCTCCTGTTCTTTTCCTTTCCTTTCCCTCCATTTCCTTCTATTCAAAGTGCAAATATAGTGTGAAGAAGGAAAATGGAGCTCATGTTTCCTTTTTCCTTTCCTTCATTTTCCTTCTTGGTTGCTATCCAAACAAACAAAGCATGAAAGTTTGTCATTGAATCATTATTTAATCGTTGTTTTTGTCAAAGTAAGTCATATCCTTTGACGACAATTTTTGCATAAATAAATTAGTTTGGGCAAGTTATTTATTTTCACTCCAATGATTAAGCTAGTACCTTTAGACTTTTTTAAACGGATTCTTGGCTACAACTTCATAAATAAGACTTTTATGTGATGCATCATGTTAAAATAAAACATTTTTTTTTATACAAATATGATCAATTGTTGATATCAAAATGCAAATGTTGATTCATGAACTTGCAAATTGCAATAATGTCCCATATTGTTAAAGATTCCGCCAAAATTAGGGGCATGTCATATATTGACAATAACAACAAACTAACGGGAATTAAATTCACAAATCAAGGAGTAATGATATCCGCACTTTATATTTTAAGTGACACAGTTCATCTCATTATTATTTATGTGAGAGGAGATGGAGCATTGAAATTAAAATCTGAAGTACCAAAATCAGCTCAACAAATCGAGGTCGCCGTGGAATTGAGTAGTAATACTAATTGACAAATTAATCAATACACCACGAAGTCTAAGAAATCAAGCAAATGTCAATTAAGAAAAAGTCCAAGTCAGCAAACAAAGAGTATTTAAAAGAAGTAGACTCTTGTTGGGACTTGAATAGTTGATTGCAACCACGTTAAGTATTTGTCGCCCCCATAATAATAATAATAATAATTGTAATTTGCATGAGCTYTGGTGACAATGCTTGTGGTCATGACTCATGATGGACAAAGAGGCAGTTACAATTTACACACAAAAATAGACATCATTGTGATTTTCAGTTGAAATCCATCACTATTGCTAGGTTGCCGTGGTCCTACACTCCTACTACGTGCATTATACGRTAATTGGTAGTTGGTTCAGTGGTGATTAAAGYTGAACTTGGTAAGGCGGATTGTGTGTTCGATCTACTATATTGAAATCCATCACTATTGCTAGGTTGTCGTGGTCCTAATGTGCTCCTACTATATGCATCACATGTCTTTGATGTAATACTCCATAGTTGTAACAATTGGTAGTTAGTTCAGTAGGAGTTGAGATRCTCTAGAGTTTGAGGAATGYTAGAGTGGTAGAGTTGTGAGAGTGAGAATTTTTAATAATTTTTTATTGTACTTATAATTATAAGTTTGAAATTTATGTGAGATCGATATTAACCATTGATCTTTTGTAAATGGTCTTGATTTGATGAACTCTATAGAGTTCAACTCTAAAGGATCCAAARCCGTTCAARAGTGACTGAGGATGAATTTGATAGGACGTATTGCGTGATCAYGTAGCACATCATTTTCTATWGTCATTATCCATTTACCTATTCGAATGCYTTATCCAAGAAACTGAGAGGGACATCAACCCCAAAATAACTTCAGATGCCACTCTTCTCATTTCCAGCTGTTTTCGAGTTGCGATTGCATGTTATCATATTTGTGGTTCATAAATATACGTCAATTTTGAAAATTATGAACACTAGCTTGAAAAGGAGGGAGATATACAAGACTCATAGATTACACTTGCTTGCATTTACAAGACATAGTTCATTAGCAAAGTCGTGGCCTAAGACACCTTGCTTTCGACTACGGTTCTCATCCTCCCTCAATGACAATTACAGAGACACCGACATGGCGTAATTAATGACAATTACAGAGACACCGACATGGCGTAATTATATTATACATACTCTTAATAATCGAAGGGCAAAGACTGAAACAATGCACAAACATACACCAATAGAAAGAACAGGAAGAGTTTCAAGTTCCAACTAATAAGGTAAAAGAACTMATTTACGCACTCCATTTACAAATCCGCACTCTATTTTTACAARCGCTTTAATTAGCATTGGTGYTCGCAAAAATGYAGTGCGAATTTGTAAATGGAGTGCGTAAATTAGTTTTCATGCGGTAGATCAGTGGTGTCTGTTTTTAAATGGCACAAAACCAACATTTGATGGGTTGTGCACATGGAAGACAGACATTCTCACAAAGACATCATTCAATCATAAACAATTATGCTAATGACAAGGTGATAATCCCCTACATTAAGATTCCATTGTGAAATAAAGTACAAATTTCTTCTAAAAAAAAAAGACAAATTACAAACTACAGGAATGTCTTTGCAGAATATCTGTGTCAGATGAAACTATACAGCAAGAAACTATTGTTTTCTCAGAGAATCTCAAATAAAGCTTAACACATGAAGATGACAAATTTAGAGATTAAAAAACACAACTGGCAAGATTAAGGTCAATGTTCTTCTAAACTTCAGTTAATCACAAAATATAACATCCTTTCGCCTTCTTTTTCTTCTTCTTGGTCTTTGGCGGTTGCAGGACAACCTTAATGGCCGCATCAAAAACTGCTTTCACGTTCTGTGTGAATAGAAACATAACAGATCTTCATCAGTCGGAGTGAAACATATAACTAAGGTAGACAGGAATGAAGATGAGTAGCTTTTATACCTGTTGAGTCTTTGAACTACACTCGATGTAGTAAGGGGCACCAATGACCTTCTTCAGCTCCTCTCCCTTCAATATAGGTTCTCGTTAGTATCATGAAAGTGAAATCTAAAAAAAAAAATACAAAAGAAAGAAGAGTAGATTGGCTATAGAGATTGGTAGAAGTCCTCACTTGTAGAGTTGAAATAGGAACTGCACCAGGATGATCTACGAAAAACTGCTTATCATCCCGCAGATCTGCATACAGGTAATGGTAGTATAGATATTAGATTGTTGAGCAGATGAGGTGAGATTTGGGGGAATTCAATTGAAATAGAATTTTCCGCGTAAACAAAACACAGAAGTACACATCAGTTTAAATAACTTCAATGTTTGATGGAAACTGGAAAGCTCTCTGCATGTATTACAAACTTTGGTTGCCCCACAGAATGTGGTACACCAACAAGCAGCTCAATTAAGCTAAAAAGAGTTGCCTAAGAATGGGTCAATAACCCAGAGACAATGACCCCTCTCCGGCCTCTCGGCCCTCTGACCCTCCACACCAAACCTTTTCCAGGCTCCCATGCCTCGAAAGATAGAAAGAAAAGAAAGATGAGGAAACGAATGTAGACAAGCTCTATTAAGTGAAGTTACATGCTTGAAAATGCTTGCAAGACTTGACATGTAATCATTAATCAAGATTTCATGTGGAACCAGTATAAAATAAATGCAGTTTCAAGACCTCTAATAGCTGAAATCTACAAATCTTCACTATTCATCCAAATGGCAAGCAGCCAAGCACAAAACTCTCTACGTCAAACAATAACCGATGCGAGCAATCTACTGTTTACATGACATATTGTCTTTACTATAGAGATCCTTGTTCAAGAGTAGGCGCGTAGAGTCATACCTAGTTTTGTTCCAACGAGAATTATTGGAACACCAGGCGAATAGTGCCTCAGCTCAGGAATCCACTGAAATGGGGATTTTAAAATCAATGGTCAATCGATCTTTAATACAGCAAATTTTAAAGGAAAGAGTGAAGCGTGTATTCCTTACTTTTTTGGCAACGTTTTCATAACTAGCCTTGCTAATCAACGAGAATGCTAAGATAAAAACATCAGCTCCACGATAACTCAAAGGTCTTAATCTATTGTAGTCTTCTTGACCTGTGACAGAGTATAGCAAACAATTGTCTTAAATTCTAAAGAAGAGATTTGGAAGAAAAATAATCAAAAGAAGCTCCATGAGAGCAGCATAATACTAATGCGGTATCCCATAAACTAGGTTGACTGTGTTTCCATCAACCAAACATTGGCACTGAAGTATCAAAACTGTCGGTACATATGTATTCCTGTTCCATAAAATCAAAAAGACAATACAAATCC